>JASGAU010407626.1:16135-49688 GCA_030220045.1 Australoheros facetus
CAGCCTTATTTCCATGCATGCTAGCATTAGCCACATTCAGCTAACCAATCGTAAATGGTGTGTGTGCAGTGTTATACATGG
Source organism: Australoheros facetus (assembly GCA_030220045.1). Taxonomy (NCBI): domain Eukaryota; kingdom Metazoa; phylum Chordata; class Actinopteri; order Cichliformes; family Cichlidae; genus Australoheros; species Australoheros facetus. The sequence goes on from JASGAU010407626.1 coordinate 16,217, forward strand.
TACAGCCTGCCACACATATCAGATCCATACATCCGTGTCCTGTAGCCCTGTGATGGACTGGCAACCCGTCCAGGGTGTGTGGAAGCCTGTTCTGAAAGCTGACCTGATATGACTGGTCCCTTGTGAAGCCATCTGACAAATTATTTAAGTCTTAATCTTAATTTTCTCTTAATGGCTTGAAAATGAGTTCAGTCAGGATCACCATAGTCAAAAGAAAACTGCCGTTTCCGTGTGCAGTAAGGCCCTCCCCGCGCTTCGACGCTCACCTGGACTAGCATCGAGGTGCATCTGTCAGAATTGGAATAGTATGCTTAAACTGAAAGAACTGCTTTGTGTGACATCTCTGAATTGTGCCACAAAGACAGAAGCATAGATATTCGGCAGAATCGACACAATACACAGTAAATCGACTGGTTCTTATATAGTGCTTTTCTACTCTACATGAGCACTCTAAGCGCATCATTCACTCACACATTCATACAAGCACTTTCTATATCTAAGAGCTTTCTATCCAGCATTCTCATACAATCACACTCCAAATGCATCAGGAGCAACTCAGGGTTCAGTATCCTGCTCAAAGATACTAGAGCAGGCAGGGCTGTTCTTACATTATTTTTGAGTATAGTTAATGTACAGTGTGTATACCTGTATGTACAGCAGTGTGTGTGATCCATGTTGCCTCCCTCTGTAGCTTCTCCCCTGGGCACATCGAGGAGTGCTGCGGTTGGCTGAAGCAGAAACTGAACGACCTCAATGCAGAGCAGTATAACCTCATCCACCAGCATCAGGAGCAGGTAAGGCTGATGGTAATGTAGCATCAGGCACTCAAAACATGACATACAAGCCTGTGCCTCAACATGGAGCACATCAGTGAACTTCTGCAGCCACGTGTCACAAGTAGGACTCTCGGGTCTTCTGATCAGTGTTTTATTGTCCAGCCCCAAATCTAGACTTAAAAACTAAAGCAGTGGTAGTGCTGAGAACTTTTTTCCATGAGGTTTTTTCTCTTATCAGTGGACTCATGAATCTCTTCTGAAACATGAATCTAAATGAAAATTATGAGTCCAAATTTTCCAAGGCAAACTGATGCCGAAAGCATAACCAGAGAATCATCACACTCGTATGCAGAGCTCTGCTGTGCATATTGGAGCTTTTCTGGCTGTGTCCAAGATGCCTTGAAAACAAAGATGTTCTGAAATGAAGCAATGAAAGAAATGCATGTGTCTAATGATTTATTTTGTTTCTTTAAATGGTAAATGGACTAGTTCTTATATAGCGCTTTTCTACTCATTCAGAGCGCTCAAAGCGCTTTAAGAACAACATAACTCACTACTGGTAAGCAGCAGAGATACCTTCTTGTTCATATTTCACAACAACCAAGGGTAGGCATGGAGAGTGGAGAGTCAGAGATCATCTTATTAAAATAATACAATCAAACACTGATAAATAACAATTCTGTTTATAGCAAAATTTAGTTATGGCATCATTTTGAAGCACCATTCAGCACACATGTAATTGTACAGTTGTGTGTTGGTTATAGCAGAAAATCCTTGGTCCTCAAAGTTGCTGTAACAGTGTTTAACTAATGCACTGGGCAGTATACTACATGTTATGACAATCACATGTTTTCCTATGTAAGCCTAGGCAAAGTTCATGCATCTAGAATGGTGCAGATATTTAGTGTTTTCAGAAGGTTCAAAAACGCGTCTTCTAGTTCCAGAATGTGTCCAATGACAACTTCCATGTGTTCGCATGGCACATGTGAACGCTATAAATGGTAGCATCTTAGCGCTAACCCTGAAAAAGGTGACAGAGCCTTTGTAATTGTGCCCCCCCCCCCAAACGCTCCTCAGTCTATGATCTATGAGCTCAGTGGACTCGTTCAAAAAAGAAGATTCATCATTTTAAACTGGCATTTGAGTAGAATTTTATTTTGTCGTCTTTCCTTTTTTGTTATACCTTGTGGTGACTTTTTTTTTTTTTCAATCTTGAAAAGGCCTATATATATATATACAGTACCAGCCAAAAGTATTGACTGGTACTGTAAATAAAACTTGTGCTGTAGGCAAGCTCACAAGTTAGTATCACTAACTTTCCCTTGTCAAAAACTCCAAAGGGATTTTTCCTCTGGCTTCTTGCAGAAAATAAAATCTGTGGGAAATGAAAGTTTATGAAACTTGCATTTTTCTTTCTTTCACAAAAGGCGACTGTTTGTTGTGATTTGGCGCTATATAAATAAAAAAATTGAAATTGAAAACAAATAGCATAAATAAAATGCTAACGTCAGGCTACAGAAACAACACCATGTTCGCTCGACGACCGCATCACCATCACCGTCACCGTGGGGACCCCAAATGTTCCCTGATCATTTCTGCTCATTTAGCCAATTTATGCCTGACACCATTTCTGTGATGTGTAAAAATCCTCAACAGTCCAGACTGATGTTACTTATGTTTTAGAACAAAAGTCTTTAAAAAAAAAAATCTAAATGTGTCATTTTACTTTTTGTTCTCCTCCTTTGTCCTACCAGGCTGTCAACTGCCTTATTGGAAACCTAGTCTATGAACGTCTTGCTGACCACGGTCCCAAGCTGGGTCCTGTTACCAGGAAAAACCCAATGGTCACCAGGTAAGGGATTTTAAGGAGCTGGATTTAATGAGAAAGGGAAAAGAAATATAGTAGATATAGGGATAGTAAAATGTGTTAAGTTGAACACTTGACATTATTTATGAGACATTATGTTAATACACATGCTGTAAGTACTAATTAGGGGCAGTTGTAGCTCAGGAGGTAGAGCAGGTCATCTACTGATCAGAAGGGTGGTGGTTTGACCCCCGGACCCTCCAACCTGCATGTTAATGTATTCTTAGGCATCCCTGAGTTGCTACCGATTCCGCCATCAGAGTGAGAGTCTGTGAACGTCAGGTTAAACGTGCTTAAGCATATAAAAAAATCAGTCTGAATGTGAGTATGAGGCTTGTCGTAAGAAAGCGCTCCGAGTGCGCAAATTGAGTATTCAAAAAAAAAAAAAGCACCAGAAGAGTCATTCAGTTTACTAATTAGCACCTTATTGGTGATACTCTTTGAAAAGTTATATTATGTTGATGGATGACAAAACTAATTTTGACTCTTAGCTGAAAAGGATCGATCATCTAAGCATTACCAGGTTTTTTGACACATAAAGTAATGCATATTCTACAATAAATGGCTACACTGTACCCATATTGCTTGGACAGCAGGAACATGATAGTGCCAGGGAGGGGTGAAAGAAGGCTGGCTGTTGGCGGAGCTGATTGGTTCTTTCTGTGTCAGGTATTTCACCTTCCCATATCAGGACATGACTCTGGAGCAGGAGATGCAGCTGCTGGACCAGCCAGACAAGATGTGCCACTTCCTGGCTCACAATGGTTGGGTGATGGGCGATGATCCACTGCGCAACTTTGCCGAGCCAGGTAAACATGACAATTAACCAGCAGCAAAAATAGTATAGAGAGAGGCATACATACTATTGTATATTTCTGCAGTGTAAACAAATTTGAGGGTGTGGGTTATACTGTATGAAGGTATAAATGACTGTACCAGTACTGACCTGCTTTTGTGCTTCATAGGCTCCAATGTGTACATTCGCCGGGAGCTGATCTGCTGGGGTGACAGTGTCAAACTCCGCTATGGCAACAGGCCTGAGGACTGTCCGTATCTGTGGAGTCACATGAAGAAATATACGGAAATCACAGCCAAATATTTCAGCGGAGTCCGTCTGGACAACTGCCATTCAACACCATTACATGTTGCTGAGGTACTGTCACATCTCACTGTCATACAGTTAAGTAAATATCCAGAGCAGACAATTTATTGCAATCCAGGACACCATTTTTCTACTAGTGCATTTGTTAGAGTTGAAGTTGTATATTGTTGAAACAGGTTGTTGTTTGTTTTTTGTTTTTTTAAGCTCCGTTTCATTGCAAAGATCTTGTTCTGGCTTACATGTTTCTAAACCTAGTTGTCACATTTTCTGAGCATCTTAATGCTGATTAGTTATGTGGGCCTGACCTCAGTCTGAAGCAGGACTGGTTAACTTGACAAGCAGAGACTGTTGCACAAAGAAATCCTGAGTGAATGCAAAATAAAGTTTGCAAAAGTCATTCTTAAATCAGGAACATTTTCCATCATTTAAATCACTGACTTGGAAAAAAAAAAACTGCCTCTGAGCTTTAAAGTCAGTTGTGCCGCATTTAAAATGGCAATCAAACACGTGATAACTGGAGAACAGCTCGTCCTAGCTGTCTTTTGTTATGCTTTGCGCAGACCTTTGGAAGGATCTCCACTTGTAGCTATATTTCCAGAGCTTGTCCATTTACAGGCGGTGTCTGGCCCTGTGGCTCTCTGGTGTCCCAGCTTAGAAATGGCTTTATAACTTTCCCAAAGAGATGTGCCTTAACCGTCTTCATCTCTTTCTCTAACTTCAGTTGATGTTTGGCTGCTTTCAGGAGCCAACTTGGTGCTTAATAATAAATCTCGGCTGACATTAATTGGCCTCGACGTATGTTTAGTCCAGGTGCTAGTTATCAGTGTAGGCTGATGGTTTTTGGGATTTAGTAAACAAGCGGGCAAATGTTGCTATTTCATAACATTTAGTTTCAGTGCACCTTTCATTTAGGAACACTCCTAAATGGGTTAATGCTTCACTGCACTGTTTCTAACTTGCAGCTTAAGTGACATATATTTTATCAAGGGTGACTTTAAGCACACTGTTAATAGAGGATTGATTGTTTGGTATGTGTACATGTCCCTGTTTATTTATTGCATTTGTTAAAATGTCACGTGACACTGCAGACCGGTGTTCCAGTATGTTGCTGTATCCCTGCTGTGACAGTCTCTTCTCTCCTCTCTGTGATGCTGCTGTATCTTTGTGTCCAGGCCATGTTAGGTGCAGCCAGAGTGGTCAGACCCAATCTGTATGTGATAGCTGAACTCTTTACAGGCAGCGAGCTCATTGACAATGTGTTTGTTAACCGGCTGGGAATTAGCAGCCTTATACGAGGTACTCAACTCCTGTACAAGCTAAATTTGTGATTTTTGTCTTTCTTCTCCTTCCACTGCATTGTTCTGCATTTTGCTCATCCATACCCGAACATCTCGTCTCTATACTGCTTTTCTCTGTGTGTGTTCTTTGACTACACGACTGCATGATTTGGTTATCTTGGCACCTGCTATCACTAACTGACTGAATCCCCTTCACATTAATTTTCCTCCTTCCCCTCAATCTTTTTTATGCATGCCTTCTAACCCTTCCTCCTTCCACCCTCCTCTTGCACTTGTCTTGCCATGCTGTGGTTGGTCAGTTCATGCTGGATGTGGCCAGAAGAGTGAATCCTGACCTGTATGTTGTGGCTGAACTGTTCACTGGCAGCGAGGAGCTGGATAATATCTTTGTTACCAAGCTAGGGATTACATCACTCATACGAGGTAAAGTACTGTATGTGTTCAATACTTTCACCCACAAATACACTACATTCATGAACTTTTTTTCTTCATGAATGTTTTGATATTTTTTTATACTTTCCACACATTCAGAGTTGGTATCAGAATAGCTGGCACTCATAACTAACATTTTATAATCTTACTTGGTTCCTGCTAAAATGCCCAGATGTCTACTTGAGTATAAAACACATAAAAAGAACTGGGTGGTGAATAATAACTTTGAGCCTCAGCATTTGAGACCTCAATAATGGTGTCAGTGTGGTATGTAATTACAAAGTCCTGGTTCTTGGGCTGTCACAGTAGAACTGATTGAAATCTGCTGTAAATGCTTAAAATGGACTTGTGACCACTTCTGGGTGTTCCAGAGAAGATGACCTTGAATGGGAGATCAGACAAATTTAAATCATTCAAGTCTGTTCCAAGAAGTATAAAGTGAAGAACTACATGATCTAGATATACTCGGCCTTCAGCGGCAGCTTTCAGTAGTTGACAGTTTTTGATGGAACACATTCTTGGTACTAAAAAAAAAAATAGCTATTATTTGTTAAGGAAGTGCCTTTTTAAATATGCAGTGAGGTCCAAAAAAATCCAGTCTACATTGAAAACCTGTGTTAGAGAGCGTGATACTACATGTAACTCCACCCTGACCAAGAAGTAGCAGTACTCCATTCTTCAGAGATGTGCTCCACTTTCTGGTTTCCATCTTTTTGAGGAGAGGTTCAGGATAAGTGTCGTGAAAGTTTATCAGAAAACGCACCTTCAAAGCTAAACAGACCAAAGAGTGACGACTGTAATGCACTTTCCTCCAGTTATCTGACCCCAGTTTCAGAATATCCTTTTTAAAGAGTCTACTTTTCATTCAAATGGTTCTGATATTTATACTCAAAGTTTGCATTGAACTTGAAACAAATGGAAAATAGAAATCGCTTCATTGGGAGTCTCAGATTTTTGGACCCTACTGTAGGTAAGCTCTTCCTCAGCTCTCAAACATTAAACCCCTACATCACCAGAGCAGACTGTGACCAGAAGTGGTCAAAGTTTAAATGTGTGACGTGACCTGTAGTGGTGCAGCATGGACTGGTGTGTTAGGTCCTCCCCTGTCTTACCAGCTTGATTTACCTCCCCGTCATTAGAGGCCATGTCAGCCGGCGACAGCCACGAGGAGGGCCGACTGGTCTATCGTTACGGAGGTGAGCCAGTAGGAGCCTTTGTTCAGCCCAGTCTTCGCCCACTGATGCCCTCTATTGCACATGCCATGTTCCTCGATGTCACTCATGACAACGAGTGTCCTATCCAGGTGAGTTCAGCTCACAGTGGGCTTGTATGAGTGAAGCGGTTATAGTATTGCTAGCTGTCAGGTATGTGACTGCTACTTTTTGGTGTCTTTGTTTTTACAGCTCCGGTCAGCATTCGACTCTCTGCCCAGCTCTGCTATTGTCTCCATGGCCTGCTGTGCTACTGGCTCCACCAGAGGATATGATGAACTAGTGCCACATCAGGTTGTTTATGAACACACACACCATGCTTACTGTCATCTGACAACATTTTGCTGAATACTACAAAACAGACTCCAATAGTCATATTTAATTAAATGTAGCCAGTTGGTGACTTAGTTTTTTCTCCAAATGAAAGGCTAGGTGCAGCAGTCCAGGTGTTAGTAGTGAGCTGATTTGTTCCAAACTCCTTCCACTTATGCAGTCAGTGAAGCCCTATAGTTCATGTTGTGCATTTGAAACCTAACTTTTAATGTCCATATTTTATAGTTCAGAACTATGGAGTCATCTGACAATATCAAGTGCACATTATTGGCTATTTATTCACAAGTAGAATGGTCACTTGGAAAGAAAGTAATAAAATGTATTTTCTACTTTTTATTCGCTGCTCAGTCACACAACAGAGCAGCTGGAACAAAAGCTGTGTCTGCAGTGGGAGAGCCAGACGAAAATCTGTCTGTGCTCCCTATAGATTTTTGGAAAAAGTTGCTGGGGGGGTCATGTATACAATACTATGCTAAAGTCTCGAGCCATCCCTCATTTCTTTGTTTCCAGTTCAGTTTTTGTGTCGCCTGCTGAGAGACAGGGAGACGCTTGGGGATCACTTTTCTGTCATCTTTCCATCCTTCTGTCTGTCCATCACACTTTCTACCTCCTCTTGTACTTTGATCATTAATCTCTGTATTTTCTATATCAGATCTTTATCAATATTAAATAAAATAAACTTCATGTATAAAATATAGACAGTTCCACGCAATATCTGAAGAACAATTATTTACTGTAAAAAGCTGTTTGTAAATATGAACTGCTGAGCTCAACATTTAATTGCTTAACGTTTAAAAACTATTTAGAAGACTGTGTTTGTTTGTTTTTTTGTTTAAGCCAGTTAACACTGGCAGCATGGTGGTGCAGTGTTTAGCACAGCTGCCTCACAACAAGAAGGTCCTGGGTTCAAATCCACCTTGGCTGGGATCCTTTCTGTGTGGAGCCTGCGTGGTACTGCGGTTTCCTTCCACATTCCAAAGACATGCACTTAGTGGGGTTAGGTCATTGGTGATTCTAAATAGCCCGTAGGCGTGAATGGTTGTCCGTCTCTCTGTGTTAGCTCTGTGACAGGCCCTGCCCAGCCTGTGGAATAAAATGAATGGATGGACAGTTAACTATGACTCACCCAAGCATAAAGGCATCCAACTCAAGGGAAGAACCAGGCATAACAGACAACCTAGCAAAGAACCCATTTTAAATGGCATCTTTGGGCACTTTGTTACTAGCAGCCTGTTGCAAAAACACACTCACATGACTGAGTATCTACAGCCATCTCTGAAACACAGTGGAGGCTCTCTCATAGTTTGGAGATGCGTTTCAGCCAGTGATGTTTGATCTTGTCAGAATTGATGGAATTGTGAAAAGTACCATCAGATTTTAATCTGGAAAACCTCTGACTGGCAGCAGCTTCATTTTTCACAATGACAATGATCCCAAACACTGCGAATGCAGTAAAACCATCCATGGATAGAAAAACACACACTGGAACACAATCGGTCATGGATTGGCCTCCAGAGCTCAGATTTCAACATATCGAAGCAAAACAAAAGGCGGCCAAAATCCTAAGAGCTTCAGAATGTCCTTCAAGAAGTCTGGAGAAATATTCCTGAAAACTATTTAAATGACAGGAGCTCAGGTTGTGTTGAAGAATAAAATTGGTCATGCCAAATATTGACTTTGAAGCTTGTTAGAATGCTACAAATTCTGTTTTTGTTTTTGTCTTTGCTTTGGGTTTTTCCTCTAATGCTACTGAACCCATTTCCTATTCCTAGTAAAATACAATGAGGTGGCTTAAGACTTTTGCACAGTATATTTCAAACACACATCAGCTCACCTGCATGCTTACCTGTGTGTAGATCTCTGTGGTGAAGGAAGAGCGCTTTTACCCCAAATGGAACCCCTCAGCAGCCCCCACCTCCCCTGGTGAGGTTGGGTTCCACACTGGCATCATAGCCGGGAAACGGGCACTTAACAAGCTCCACCAGGAGCTGGCGGCACAGGGATTTATACAGGTACAGCACCATAACGCACGGCCTTCTCACACAAAAGTTGGTTTCATTGCTAAAGCTGATGTCTTCATAGTTGGTGCTCTACTTTGGGTACAGTTTGTCCATCTTGGGTCTCATTATCATTATCTCCAGGTGTACGTCGATCAGGTTGACGCAGATATTGTTGCAGTTACTCGTCACTGTCCCAGCACCCACCAGTCTGTGGTAACAGTGAGTAGGACAGCCTTCTGGAACCCCAAAACCCACGAGTACAGCACCAGTGTTTCACCCATGTTCATTCCTGGTACGACGGCATCACCTTTTTTTAATGTTAGATATCAAACATGATTTTGATGTTTTTAGATTTGAAAGCAATTACTGTGCATGAACACACACACACCCCCCCCCACCCCCACCTTTCCAGGGAAGATAGAGGAGGTGGTGTTTGAGGCAAGGACAGTGGAAAGGAATGCTGGGACATATAAGAAGGATGATAACTACATCAATGGCATGCCAGAATACACGGTGGAAATTAAAGAGCACATCCAGGTAAACACTATGAAGATCATCTTTAAAGAAGTATTTTTGTGGGTATTAGTGGCAGGAGTGAAGATATTAAAGTAATGCTGATGTGTACTTAGCTAGAGGAGAGTACAGTGGTGAAGAAGGCTGGAGTGACATCAAAAGGGCGTTCAGAGTTTGTGCATGAGATCACCTTCCAGAAGTTGACACCTGGCAGCGTCATTGCCTTCAGGTAACACAAACATGCGGTTTTCTGCTTTCTATTTTGTGTGTTGGTCGGTTGTCAGACATGCATGTAACCCCTCTCTCTCTGTCTCTAACAGGGTTAGTTTGGACCCCAAAGCCCAGAAGCTGGTGGGTGTGCTAAGGTATTATCTTTCCCAGTTCAGCCCCAAGTATAGGAGAGGCAGTGTAGCAGATGAAAACGCACCAGAAGCACTACAGAAACCCCTGGCACAGTGAGTACACACACTTCATGCTCCAGTTTCAAGCATTTTTAGTTTGTGGCATGGATAAATTGAAGCTCCTTATAGATCAGGCTTGTCAGTTGAGTGATCAGATATAATGTATAATAATATAATATTATCCACCACTACTGTATGAAGGTGGTTGTAATGCAAAACTTGAAGAAAACATCGACACTCACTAAGATTAGATGCTACTGTACAAAGTTATCAAAGTTCTGAAAAATAAACAAAACTGGAGTCGATACCCATACACAGCACATTAAAGAGGGACCGAGATACATGACATCACCCACTGGTGAAGGCCCATTCTTAAGCCTCAAGCTGAGCTAACATAGTTTGGTGAAACCAGTTGTCATGAGCGTTCACTATAAAACTGAGGGTTCCCACACACTCGCTGGCCAAAGACTTGTCAGTCACATTGTTGGTAGACTGGCATACTCTAATTTATCCTCCTTTCTGACTCTAATGGGGACCATAATTTAGGTAGCAAATAATACCCTCAAAAATTTTTCTGACGATTTTATGGACTTAGTAGCTAGTTTTAAGGATGCTGTTTGTACCTCACAGGAAGCCATATTTTGTTTGTTTCATGAAAATGCTCCAAAAGCCACAAACATACACTGCAGGGGTTCAGCTCAGTGATGGAAACTGACCAAACTATCAAGCAAAGCAGCAACACTGTGCACAGTGGTGCTTAGTCTGTGTAGCTTGACAACATTTAGATAACGCCTTATTTCATAGAGTAATCTTCACGTGCTTTGTCCAGATCACCTGTAAATTATATTCATAGTACTCACTCATTGTCTTTAGGGATTTGTTAGTGTAGCGTAGCTCTTAGCTGAGTCACTACCAGCATGGCTTCTTCCCTGTCCCTCCCACACTCTCCAGCTCAGTGTGCCAGATGTTTAGTCCTCAGCCTCCTTTAATAATAATGATACTTGTAATAAATGTAGCCTGTTTGTAGCTTTGGAGGCCAGGTTCAGTGAATTGGAGACCCGGCTCCCCCTCAGCAGATTGTTCAGAGGGGCCGGGAAATCAGGCTGATAGATAATTGGGAACGTTTCTGGGGAAAGTTTCTGGGGAAAACCTGGTCCTGCTCCATCCCACTTTGGATGGAGCAGCTCTCATTTCTAGAAATCTGGCCAAATTTATTAACCCTCCTAAAACCTGACTACCCAGGGTTGAGACCAGCAAGCAGAGCTGCAGTCTTACACGCCTCTCTGCAGCTTCTCTCCTCCTGCCATCCCCCCAAAGCCCCATCCCCATAGAGACTGCTCACAGACCACCAACAATCAGCAAAATTTGATTTTTAAGCATAAAAGTTCAAAGTTCGATGTGAATAATTAAACATTAGGTGTCTGCCCTCTAAGTCCCTGTTAGTAAATGATTTAATAGTTTATCAGTATATTGATTTATTCTGCCTCACAGAGTGCAGGGCCCTGTACTGTGAAGCAGGATTTTGGCTTATCCAGGTAACTTCAGGGTTAACCCTGGATTTTCTGTACTATGAAGGTGGTTCACTTCTTACTGGGGTAAATCACCATGGCAACTTATGCTGTAGACCTAACCTGCTCCGCGCAGGTTACGTTCCAGTTTGGAGACCAACAGGCATGAAATCAGCACCTATCAATTAACCAGAAAACAGCATCACTCGACCTGTGCGGGGAGAGTAGGAGGGTCTAAAGTTTTTTTCAGTAGTGTCTAAAATCTTTGGTTTCCCTGATGAGTATCAGTACAACAACCAGTAAACAACATGGAGGATTTCAGGCTGCTAATGCTATGATACTAATGATATTAATGATATGCAGCTTCTTTCTCATGCCTGATTGGCTTAGCCTAATCATGTGATCATATTGTGTGATTGACTTTACTTAGTTGACCATTATTGACTGAAATGCAGAAAGTGGGGGATTCCCCATATCTAGCAGCTGACCGCTGTCATTGAACAGCTGACAGTAGCTGATAGTCAGAAACTGGGGAATCCCACATTTGTAGGTAAAGAGCTGAAGAGTCTGTTTACAGTAGCAGCAGTTTTAGACTGCAGCCTTATTGATTAGGCTGTGATGCCAACTTCTGATTGGCTGAGCACTGACTAACATGTTGGTCAGTGATGACTCATGGCCACAAGGCCTCCAAATGAAGGCAAAATAGTTGTAGTTGCAGGTGATAAGATGTCTCTTATGAAATGGGGCTGTAATGTTATCCTTTCTTCTACATATTTTTAATATTTTCATTCATCGCAGGAGGCCAGGTCATGTTTGTAAATGAGAACTGGTTCTCAAACATTTTACCTGGTAAAATAAAGGTTAAATAAAATAAAAATATCCACATAGGTGATGGGTCTTGTTATATTTTAATCTTTACACTCAAACCCTTAAAGCAGCATCAAGTCTGCAGCTGAGAGAATAAAAAAATCTGTCTCTCTTCCCCAGCATGTTTTTTTTTTTTTTTTGTCCTGTCTCTCTCCCCTCACTTCCAACTGGTCACACAGATGACTGCCCCTCCCTGAGCCTGGTTCTGCTGGAAGTTTCTTCCTGTTAAAAGGGAGCTTTTCCTTCCCACCCCCTAACCCAGAGACAGGAAATGGAGGAAAGATACAGGGGAAGACACGCGGGCAAATTGGCGACAGGCCGGGATTCAAACCCACGCACCGCAACGCGGCATATGTATGTGGTCGCCGGCTTCACCACTAAGACACTAACCCGGGCACCCTGAAGTTCAGCTTTTTAGCACTGGACTAACAGTGGAAGCAGGTTAGAGACTCCAAGTGGCATAACCAGCCACTAGTGTAACACCGCTCACTTTTTCGTACACCAGTTTTATGCCTTTTTTTTTTTTTTTTTTGGGCATCAGAAGCCTGACACTGTTCTTGAGGGTGACGCTAAATCTCTGAAGCATACTGAAGCTACTCCATGATCTGTTAGAGTAAGAAAATGCAGGAGCCACAGACACCGTCTGATCTCATGAGGTAAAGCTGTTGGTGTCAGCGGCTCGTCTGACCCTGTGTTTCATAGGCTGATGTCTAAGCTGACACTGGCAGACATGAACATCCTGCTGTTTCGTTGCGACTCAGAGGAAAAAGAGGACGGTGGAGGCTGTTACAGTATCCCAGGCTGGGAAGGCCTGAAATATGCAGGACTTCAAGGTAATTATGCAACAGTTGTATATTTTGTTTCTATTTCTAGTTCATCAATTGTCCTGAAAAGAGAACCAAATAAATTGTACAAGAAGAAGTATTATTGCTGTCCCTGCAGGTCTGATGTCTGTGCTGGCTGATATTCGTCCCAACAATGACCTGGGCCATCCTTTGTGTGCTAACCTCAGACAAGGAGACTGGCTCATAGACTTTGTTGCCAACAGACTGATACACAGAGAGGGGCCGCTGGCACAGGTGAGAGTACTACAGATTCAAAGATGCATTTCTGCAAAGATGAACTAACTTAGCACTAATCTACAACATGAGGCCTGAGTGAGACTGTTTCTAACTCACACTGGTTACAGTACAGACCCGCGTCACTGAAGTAAGACACACTCTGCTAATGTTTAAATGCAGGGTTTGCTATCCATAGAATTTACTGGGGCAGGCTGCACAGGTATATTGCCGGCCACTAGAGTATATTTTGCAAGTTATTATTTTTCATCTGTCTGATACAATTAGCCAATCAAGTCACTGCATTCTTAGTTGAAAAGCTCAGGCACTGCTTACCTATTAGGACCAGCCCTTCCCTTAATTCTGTTTCCCTGCTGGCAGGCTCGTTGTTATGAGACGGTCATCCTGTGGACTGACCGACTGTAGTTGATGACGGCAGTCTGTCGTCTTGTTTTTGAGGATGTCAGGGGCTGGATTGAGAAGATCCATGGGCCTGTCCTGGCCCCTGGGCCATATTTTGTCCATGTGTGCTCAAAGAGCAAAGTTTGTCTGGTTTCTTTCAGAGAGGCAGCCACGAGTAACTTCAGCCATATTTTTTTGCTGTCTCATTCACTACAGTACCTGTTTGCACCACAGCAATTTTTATTTTATTAATTTTTACAGAAACGGTGTCCCTGTGAACAAGCTCACATTGAGTGTCAGTAAATGTATCATACAGAAACTTTGTATTCTATAGATGATCTTTGCAGCGTTGTGTCTGCAGGTGGGGCACTGGTTGGCAGCCATGTTTAACTTCCTGAACCACATCCCACGCTACCTCATCCCCTGCTACTTCGATGCTATCCTGGTATCAACCTACACCACAGCCCTGGATGCAACGTACAAACTCATGTCAAGGTCTGTCTGTGCATTCATGTCATCAGAGCACATCTCTGTAGGACCTTTGAAATCTTGTTGTATTGACACGAAATTTTTCTTCACAGCTCGTTTTGATTTAACGCTCGTGCGCATTGCGGTGATATCTCGATGAAGCTCATGTTTCTTCTGTCTGAAATCAGTTTTGTTCAGGATGGCTCCACCTTCGTCCATCACCTGGCCCTCGGTTCAGTTCAGATGTGTGGCGTTGGACGCTTTCCTGCTCTGCCTCCTCTTTCTGCCAATTTAGACGACGTCCCGTATCGCATCAGTCCAATCACCGGTCAGAAGGAGCAGTGCTGTGTCTCACTGGCTGCAGGTAACCTAGTAACAGACACCTAATGTTTTCTGTCCTGATAAATTTAAATGATGGTAATAAATCATTTTCCTTCATTTTTCTCAGTGTTGTACTGATTATTATTTTAATTAACAGGTCTTCCTCATTTCTCTGCGGGGATTTTCCGCTGCTGGGGCAGAGACACCTTTATCGCTCTCAGGGGACTGATGCTCCTCACTGGGAGACACACGGAGGCTCGGTGCGTGTCACACGATCCGTTTCTGATGACACTTTATTAGTATTTTTTTTTTTATGTCACCTATTGGATTAAAAACTGCTTTAAAGGCTTTTTTTTTCTCTGAATGTCTGAACTGTATTTATTTTGAGTTTATTTGATTTCCACAATCTAAATTCTTTATTATGGTCTCCATAGCAACGTCATCCTGGCCTTTGCAGGGACTTTGCGTCACGGTTTGATCCCCAACCTGCTGGGAGAGGGTCGCAGTGCCAGATACAACTGCCGTGATGCTGTGTGGTGGTGGCTGCAGTGCATCCAGGTGGGAGCATTCTGCGAAACAGAGGGGCGGGACAGTAAAGGGGTTTCCACAGGCTCAGTTAAGGGAGGAACAAAAGTGAGAGCGCAGTAACGTAGGAGAGGCGGCATTTTAGGACAAGCCTGTATAGAGTGTGGGGAGATTTGTGTGTGTGTGTGTGTGTGTGTGGTGTACCTTTAACATATGAGTTTAATTCGTTCTGTGACTGTAACTTAATTTGATCGTATGTCAAATCAAATTTTCCCATAGAAATGAATTGAAACGTCATTAATCTGTTCCCGCCCCCCAATACCATGATTTTTTTTTTTTTTTACGTTGATTAATACAAAAATGCCTTTTTCTAAACAAATGTACAAACAAATAATGTAGAAAAACTAATACTGTATGCAGTACAACAAAAGAGAATCTAAAGAAATAAACTGGTTTTAAGTGAAAGACAAAGATGTTGGCGCAGATGGAAGTGGAGGAGATCGCTAAACTTAATGCTCCTTTTTTTCACGTCACGTAATCTTCTCCTCCTTATTTTGCCTTTTTTGGCACATTCTTACCGTCACCAAGACAGCAACACGCACACCTCGCTCATTTTTTTCGATAATTTTATGCTTTATATCCACGGTCATCATCCTTTTCAGCACCGATCTTGACATTTGCTTTCTTTGGACCCATGGTTTAAAAGAAAAAAAGGAAATGTACCAAAATAAATGCGTAAAATAATCAAACACATTAACAACCATCGACAAAAACGAGTGCACAGCGAGAGAGAAAAAAAAAAAAAGCGAACGGAACGCGCGGATGGTGTATTTTCGCTCGCTCGTAACTCAGATATTCTCTCGCAACATAAAGCAAAAATTCCACCAAGCGGCCAATCGTATCTCAAAAAACTCGTTAGTTGGGACGCTCGTAAATCAAGGTACCGCTGTAAAAGTAAGGGGCGAGCAACCTTAAGGGACAGGTCACAAGTCAACAGTGTGTCTTTGCTTCCTTAACACCCCAGTCTTGAGGTCAGTGTGGCTGAGTCAGGAGTTCAAGACCACCTTAAACTGTGTTGAAGCCACTGCAGCAGAACCTGTCAGTAAATCCTATGTTCAGAGAGACTTTGAAAAGCAACTGTTGTATGTTCATGTTTTTATTCAGGACTACGCAACACACGTTCCCCAAGGTCATGAAATCCTCCGCTGCCCTGTCACACGCATGTACCCTACTGATGACGGTGAACCCAGAAAACCTGGAGAGGTGGTATGGACACACACACATACACAGACACACACAGACACAGACACAGACATTGGACATAGGAACCAAGGCTAGAGCTCACTCATTTAAATGAAACATGCACCCTCAGCTGGCCCTTCAGCTGATAAGTTTTCCAATTTGACACTGCAGAAGAACGCACAACAAATAAGCAAACTCAGTGTTTCCCCTGCTGGCCTGTGTGTTTCTGATTGGCCATTAAAGTTTAGAGTACATTACTGTGACAATACATATACAGTACTTTGCAAAAGTACATTCAAGGAACCAGTTCGATGCTACCTCAGCCAGTATGTTGAGGTGGGCTTGAGTAGTTCTCCAGACTTTCTTAAGTGTTTTTTGGAACAGTATGTGAAAGTCCTTCTGTAAAAGGGGGGAAAAAATTCAAAGACCTGAGACAGGTTCTGAGAGATGCATCTTGCTCTGCACTTGACTCCTGTTCACCAAAGCCTGATCAGAAACTGCTCAGTGGAAGGGCAGCTGTCAGGAAACCCCTCTTAGGGAAGGAAAAGAGGCAGAAAAGGCCGAGGTCTGCCAGATTACACAAGACTGAAAATCAGTGGAAACGGGTCTGATGGAGCGACGAATCCAAGTTTTTGGTTCAAATTGTCATCAGTAATTATGTAGTGAGGAGTGCCAGTGAATGTCTACGGCCCTGTGTAAAACACAGTAGAGGCTCTGTCATTTCTGTGGCTGCATTCATTGGTGTTGGGGATTTTGGAATTATGAATGCAGAAAAGCATCTTCAGATTTTGATCCTCCATGCAGCACCATCTGGAAAGCATTTGCTTGGCAACAGCTTCATTTTTCAACATGACAATGATCCCGGACACACTGCCATTGCAGTGAAATCATACCAGGATAGAAAACCACACAGTGGGACACTGTCGTTATGGTTTTGGCCCCCCCCGGATCCCTGACCTCAGCAGTATTCAAGCTCTGTGGGATCAACTGAAGAGTGGATGGAACAAAAGGCAGCCAGGGTTTCCATAGGTTTAGCATGTTTCAATAAATCCCTGCACCTGTTTCCCATTTTTCTTAGCAAAACTTTAAAGACAGACAGACACTTTATTGATCCTGAAGCAAAGTGGGGCATCCAGCAGCTCAATATGCTCAATGAACAGAATCCAAACAATGGAGGTATAAATTATACAAACTATACTAAGCTGTACAGGAGCTTAGTGCTCTGAAAGAATACAGAATACAAGAGTGAGTCCAGTAGTGCAATATACATATACAGATGTGCAGAGACAGATGGGTACAGTGATAGTGTCTGATTTATAGAGTGCCAAATATCAGCACATATAATGATGAATGTATGTTATCATCATAGTGAAGCATTAAAGAGTCTGGAACAAGTGATTCTGTGAGAGCAGCCTTCCACTGAACACACTCCTGTTTCATTACATTGGTGTGTACTGGGTGACTGTCCCTGACGGCAGTTTGTCCAGTGTCGTCTGTCACTGCAGTCCGAGTCCAGCTCCGCTCCAGTTTGGTTTCAGAAAGGCAGGCTGGGACTGTCAACATGCTTCACTTAATGCTTTACAGCCAGATTTCCCTAACTGTGTATATCTAAGGTACTGTTCACCACTCTTAATCCATCCACATGCTTTCCCTGTTAGCTCATGTACAGCCTCTCCCTATGAAGATGAACCAAGATGAGGAGTAAACTGCAGAGGATAATGATGATGACGATGATGTGGTGTTTCATTTGGAATAACAGTTTGAGGGCTAAGCTGCTCTCTTCTTAATTCTTTTAGCATGCTTGCATATAAACATGTGGATATGGTGTGAAGACACCACCAGCACTCCCTACATGGTAAGGCTCCGACAGTGGACTGCAGACGCCTCCTCCTGCTGTCTGTCTTGAACATTACTGCTAGCAGGCACCAAACGCTGATTCCACACTTCACTGTTTTCACTCACACAGATGCTCATATTATGTGTGTTTATGTTCTATTTCTGTGCTCATACATGTGTAGGAGCAGCCTCTGTATGATGTGATCCATGAAGCTCTGCAACGCCACCTGGAGGGAATTTCCTTCAGAGAGAGAAATGCTGGACCCAAGATAGACATGAACATGAGAGATGAAGGTAGAGCTGTGTGTGTGTGTGTGTGTGTGTGGATTCAGCATGGTTACATACACTTTAAGAAAGTAATGCAAACTTGTAACAACTGTTGAGTCAGTGACACATCATCATCTGTTATGATCTCACTGCAGCAGCAGATTTTTCTGCAGAGTGTTTTTGTCTGAATCTGTTTCTGGGGTTTTGTTTTCTTTGACCTCCTCTCCAGGGTTCAGTGTTGCTGTTGGGGTCGACTCAGCCACAGGTTTCGTGACTGGAGGAAACCGCTTTAACTGCGGCACATGGATGGACAAAATGGGAGAGAGTGAGAGAGCCAGGAATAAAGGCATGCCTGCTACTCCGAGGTGACTAATCACACATGCATTAGGTTATTAACTCGCTCTGACTCCAGCTTCTCAGTGCGAGAATTATCTAGTATTTCAAGTTAAATCACCAATGAGGGTAATTTGACTTTAGAAGGGTACATGTGTGACAGTAAATGACCAATATCTGAACCTTTTAACACTGACCACTGATACACCTGTTACCTGCTGTTAACACCTCAATGAATAAAATGATTAAAAGCCCAGTTTGGTGAGTAATAATCTTGTCTGCATTTTTTGGGGGGGGGCTGATGCTCTGTGTGCAGAGACGGAGCAGCAGTGGAGATCGTTGGTCTAAGTAAGTCAGCAGTCCGCTGGGTGGTGGAGCTTCATGCCAAAGGACTGTTCCCTTATGATGGAGTTAAGCTGCATAGAGACGGTATGTCATAAACACAGTAAAGAAACACTGAAGTGTGTTTCAGATAAATCAATGGTCTTCATCACTCAGTCAGTAACACAACATCATTATTGCAGGTAAGGAAGTGTTCATCTCGTACTCCCAGTGGAACCAGCAGCTCCAGCAGTCCTTTGAAGCTGGATTCTGGGTGTCTGGGGACCCACATGACCCCAATGAGAAGCACCCTGATCTGGTGCACAAAAAGGGCATCTATAAAGACAGTTACGGAGCCTCCAGCCCCTGGTGTGACTACCAGCTCAGACCCAACTTCACTATCGCCATGGTGGTGGTATGCCAATCACCGTGAACATCACAGTTTGATACTTAATACCATCTCAACAAGAATTTACATTAAGGTGTGTGTGTGTGTGTGTGTGTGTGTGTGTGTGTGTGTGTGTGTGTGTGTGTGTGAGAACAGGCTCCAGAGCTGTTCACTGTGGAGAGAGCCTGGAAAGCTTTGGAGATAGCTGAGGAGAAACTGCTGGGACCCCTGGGAATGAAAACACTTGATCCTGAGTAATACATTCAAGCTTTTAACTAACGTCTCAAAACACACTGATGACACGTTTAACTGTAATTAAAGGTGTTAGTGCTGTGCTTCTGTCACAGTGTTTCTGTGTTTGTGTTGTCTCAGTGACATGGTTTACTGTGGTGTCTATGATAACGCACTGGACAATGATAACTACAATGTGGCGAAAGGCTTCAACTACCACCAAGGACCGGTGAGTCACACTCTATGGGCCAAAAATAAAAGCGTTTATTTTTGCCTCTGATCAGCCCAAAAAAAACAACTAATAGTTTCATTACACAAGTTTTCTGCACTGAACACAGTGAAACAGGTTTCCTGTAGCCTCTGTGCTTTGTTTACATAGTTATTGGAGACACTATTAGTTGCACTTCAATTTCTGTTTTCAATTTTATTTATAGCATCATATCACAACAGTCACCTCAAGGTGCTTTATACTGTAAGGTAAAGACCCTACAATAATTACAGAGAAAACCCAACCGTTAAAACGACCCCCTGTGAGCAAGCACTTGGAGACACCTCCAGCAGAACCAGGCTCAGGGAGGGGCAGTCATCTGCTGTGAGGGGAGCAGCCTAAGCCTATTGCAGCATAACTGAGGGATGGTTCAGGGTCACCTGATCCAGCCGTAACTATAAGCTTTATCATAAAGGAAAGTTTTTAAGCCTAATCTTAAAAATAGAGAGGGTGTCTGTCTCCCGAATCCAAGCTGGGAGCTGGTTCCACAGAAGAGGGGCCTGAAAGCTAAAGTGTGGCCATTCTGTGACCTCTGGTGTCAGCACCCAGGGACCTGCCACTTCCTGTTTGTTTTTGTTTTGGAACACTCTTTGTAAACTCCAGAGTTGGCTGTGGGGGGATCCCAGTAGATTTGAGTGTTTCAGAAACTGCTGACCAGCCTTTGGGCTGATTCATGGTTAGATTCATGGTTTAAACTTAAGTTGGTCGTCTCGATTATACCTGAATGCAATGAGTTGCTGCCGTGTGATTGGCTGATTAGATATCTGCATCAAAGAGCAGTTTAGCATGTGAGCGTTTGTCTGTCGAATCTTTTCAAGTTTAAATGTGACACTTGCTTTTCCTGGTCAGTGTAGTTCTTCTTAAATGTTTCTTTATGTACTTTAAATGTTTATTTTAAATGCTTTCTCAGCATATGCAAAATTTAGATATTTAATAATTGGATTACCAGTTTGTTTTACACACACACCCCACTGGCAGTGTATAAATACGTGGGAAGAGGTACTGTAAGATTCCAAGTCTGCCCAATGAGGAATATCTTTTGCTGAAAAATCAAACATTATGGACGTCAGCTGAGCAGCACTATGATACCACACTACGTTTGAACATCTTAAACTCTCAGTCTAATGGAGCCAAACAGACTGTCGTTCCCATCTGAATCCCACAAACCTTTTTTTAATAATTTAAGAAAAAGACATGGCAGGAAACTGTTTTGACAAAGATGAAGGAACTCTGACACATTCCTCTCTGAAATATTGATCCCACTGATCACATGTGGAGACATCGGTCTGTGACCTGTCGGTGATTTCTTTCACCACAGGTCCGTAAATAGAACCGACATTTTCTGTCGTTGATGCTGTTTGTCGATAAGTTGTTGTTGTTCTGACACATTAACCTGGAACACATCAGACATTTGTGAAAACGAAAGAACAACAGTGACTGAGTGTGACTGACAGAACCACCTCTCTGTGTTTGTGTAGGAATGGCTGTGGCCGGTTGGCTACTTCCTGCGTGCTAAACTCTACTTTGCCAAGAAACTGGGAGATGAAACTTATGCCAAGACGGTTTCTCTGGTGAAAAATGTTCTGTCACGACATTACACTCACCTGGAGAGGTAGGCCTGTGGACCTCTGATGTCCTCCACATATGAAATGCTTGGCTTTTATTGCTTTTGTTTAATAACTGATCCCTTTCCTGTCCACCTGCTCCAGGTCTCCATGGAAAGGTCTGCCCGAGCTGACCAATGAGAATGGCCAGCACTG
Organism: Australoheros facetus; assembly: GCA_030220045.1. Classification (NCBI taxonomy): domain Eukaryota; kingdom Metazoa; phylum Chordata; class Actinopteri; order Cichliformes; family Cichlidae; genus Australoheros; species Australoheros facetus. The sequence continues at coordinate 37,945 of JASGAU010407626.1, forward strand.
TCCATTCAGCTGTGAGACCCAGGCCTGGTCTCTGGCCACTGTGCTTGAGGTCCTCTATGACCTGTAGAACCAGCAAAGGCACTTCCTAGCTCAGTCTGTCAATCACCAGCCACCTCTGACATCACTTCCTGTGATCAGTTGTTTTTTTTTTTTTTTTTTTGATGCCGCATTCATGTCTTGTGGGAAAGAACCTGGGCGAGCAGCAGCAGATGTAATGAGAGTTCATGTTCTCCAGCAGCAGCAGAGCTGTACCCTTGGTCTGAAGGCTTGGTCCTGTAGCATGTTAGGATTTATTCTTTCCTTTATCAGTCCCAGGTGATATCTGATATGCTGCAGTTTTCCAAATCTCACTGACATTGTGGTGGGGGAGGCACTGTCTTAATCATTTCAAGCCCTCTGCTCGATTTTCCAAATAAATGGCATCGGGCTGAAAGTGTGTCCTAACCAGTCTTGATTGCATTTGTCTGTACCTGAGCCTGAAAGCAGAATTAAAAAGCTAAAAACATCACAGCAGAAAGTTGAAGTGATACAGGGAGCTCTTATTTCCTACCTTTCTCATATGACATAAATGCAGCACGTTTTCAAGTTGAGCTAATGTTTAGAAAGAGTAACAGCTGCTGAGCTGATGGTTAACAGACGCACAGCTGCTCCCACTGCAGACATTCACACCAAGGACATGACCTGTGTGCTGTGAAAGATCTGTTTTTAACAGGCATTAGTTTGATTAGTATTACACTGGTTTGTAGGTCACTTGAGTGGATGATTTCCATTTAGCTAAACACTTTGTACTGAAATGTTGTCATTGTGTGCTTTTTAAACCTTATGTCTGATTGTCACGGTCTCCTGTAACCTGCAGTGAACAGCTGGTATTACAAACTGTAGCAACAGTGATAGCTGCTTAACGTTGTTGTAGCTTAAACGGAGCACCGGCTTCTGTTCCATAAAGTAGCTAAACCCTTCACCTCATGCCTTTTCTCACCTCAATTTCCTGCCAAAATTGTCTTCCACGATGGTGCAGATTTCCCATGAGCCTTATGATGTGGTTAATATTTATGTGACGTCTTCGTGCACCATCATATTCTGCAGCCAGTTTTGTGCATGAATGTTTCTGAATCCCGTGGAGCTGCCTTTGTTTCTAAAGCTGCTCACGACCTCCATGTTTTACAGCTGCAGGTGTCACATGGTGGGCTTTGAACGAACAGCCTTTCTCTCAAATATCTACCACATGAACTCCTTTTAGAGCGTGCTGCGAGCTTTGATGGTGCCAGCTGTTCTAAGTATCTGATCCTCTTCACTTGATTACAACACATCTGGTCTCTTGCTTTCTAAACTTTGATTAAAGGTGCAATATGGAAATTTCTAATTAGGCTTTGGTAGAAGCAGTAGTGAGCATTGAAAATACATTATACTAATATACTTCATGGTAACAATGCAGCAGTAATCAGCTGCCTCTCCAGTCAGGTCTTCATCCCTGTCCTGATTGACCTGTAACCTCGGTGAGGTCACTGTGCAGGTGAATGAGGTTCCACTTCTGCTTCTGGTTTGAGCGACTAGCTTGCAGATGATTTTTAAATCCGAGCTAGAGTTACTGGCACCAGCAGCAGTCAAAGCGTTGGAGTCCATCCAACTGTGGGAGAAGAAAGTCACGTACCCGTGGGCCAACAGGAAGGGCTCCGTTTAGCTGGTTAGTATTCACCAAACTTTCAAAATAAAAGCAGGGGGTAGATGAACCTTAAAATTACAAAAATATACTTGGGTAAAGTTTACTGCAAATGAAATGCTGGCTAACATTAATGGCTCTTCTAGCCATCATTCTTTGTTAAATTGTAGGGGCACCTCCTACTGTTAATCATACTAAAAATAATTTCTGAATGTTGTGGCGTAAGGGTCACGTTCCAGTGTTAACCAAACAGAGCAGCTGGAGGGGTTTAATAACAGTACTGAAAGGTGACAAAGTTGCACCCAGTTACACTGAATAAAATTATCATTTCGGGTTCAAACAATGATGGAAAAAGGTATAGAAAGTCTATAAAATATAGAACAGTTGGTTCTAAACAGTTTAAGGCAGAAATACTACAAACTCCACCTGTAAACAGTATCCAAGGATTCGAGGAATAAATGCTGGACACCCCAGGATGTTGTACCTGAAACGTGTATATGTGTTGGTCATGTCATGTCTCTTAGCCACACACAACAGTGCTGAATAAACTGTTACATGACCTGAGTGCTGTCTCCTTTTGTAGCTTTAAACACTTGTATTAATCAAAAACTGTACTGCAGTATTTTATATTTTAGTACCAGCTTTTGTTTTTGTTTTTTTACAATTTCCTGTGTATAAAATCAAAGCAAAGTAAGAAAAGAGGAACATTTTCAACACCACAGTCACATCAGTCAGTGCACAGTTACATAAATCAGAACTGCACCTTTAAAAAAACCTTTAGATTCATAATATAAGGATGAGTAGATGTGTTTGAGTGTGTCGCGTGAAGGCACAGGAGGAGAACCACGTCACTGAGCTCAGTCCACACAGCATACAGTCAAAGAAAAACTCAGGGAGGGGCAGCCATCTGTCTGTTTGGGGGTGAGGGGAGAGAGACAGGACAAAAGACACACTGTGGAAATTTATAATAACTAATGATTAAATGTGGAGTGGTGAATAAACATAGATGATAATCCATGACTTATTTTTAAACTGTATTATTGTATGAAGGACTCATAACTACACATAAATGCTAAAGCAATCTGATTATGTTTCATGTGACTAAAAAAGAAGCAGGAAGCAGAGAATCAAACACAAAAACAACTCTTTAATTCTTTAAGTGGGATACAGTACAAATGGTCACAGCAGCAGCAGCTCTGTGGGCAGTGTGTAACATCAGGTAAACGAGGCTTTGGGAGACAATCATGAGAACAGTGTACGAAGAAGATGAGTTTGGCCCTGGCAGCCAGGCTGGTACGACTAACATGCTCCTCCTCGCCCTGTTCTTCTGTTTGAAAGCACCACTGATGAGTTTGCACTGTGGTCTGAAATGTCTGATTTACATTTTCACTTGCTCGCTGTCACAATTCTTTGAGGAAAACTGTTCAGAAATTCAATCAATTCCTTACCAGTAAACTTGGATTATTTAAAAACACCAACATTTAAAGAAACCTGCTTATACCAGCTTCAGTTTATCCACTGGCTGGGCCCAAACGTTGAGGCAAACAACACCAAAGCCGTCTTATTTACAGGGTACAGCATGATACGGCCTGCGAGCTAAAGAATCACCAGTTCGATTAGATCCAACTCATTGTCATTGTGCACACAACGAAATGAGCGTCCCAGAACACTCATCCAGAGACGAGCATCTGCGGCCATGCAGCCAGAGACCGGCGCTACCGTTTAAATAGGCAATGTGGTTTAAGTGTCTTGCCCAAGGACACAACGCCGGGACGTAATTTCATTGTATGTCTTGACGTATAAAGACAAATCTTCTTGAAATTCTTGGACAGGAGCTCGAACCGGCAACCCTCCAGCTGCAAGGCGCCTACCCACTGTGCCGCTGCCACTAGTTAGGAAAAAGTCTTCAGAGATGCGGCGCAGTTCTTTGTGCTGAGCGAACACAAACAACTGGAGTACAATTCAGATGAAACTGTTGAAAAATGTTCAATGTGTGTGTTCATATAACATTCCGACTTTACATCTAAAAAACAATTATATGGACGCTCTTCGCCACAATTCCATTTAGTTTAATTTCCAAAAGTTGCTTTGCCACATAAAAGTACCCAGAACTTCATCCTAGGAACCTTTCTAAGGAACTAAAAGGTACTTTCAAAATATTGATCGTGTGTGTTTTCACGGCAGTCTCAAAAACCACAAAGATTAGACAATTGAATCTGCTGACAGAGTAAAAACAGAACTAACTCCTCCACTTCTGTCCACTGGGTGCATTACTACAGAGTGCTGAGTCTGTATAAAGTGAGGGACGGGCGACACTGCAACAAATGTAAGACTGAAGGATTTGGTTTATGCAGGTGAGCAGTCCTCGCTCTAAAAAAAAAAAAAAGGAGAAAAGACAACTACAGAAGTGCACAGGCTGAATGCTGATTGGTTGAAAAGTGGGCTGTGACAGGAATGAGAGGGACAGTGGAGGAGCGCAAAGACTAAAACACTGCTGCAGTGGACACTTCTGATTGTTTCTAACATTCGGTTTCACTTCACTGTGTCGTAGCTTCAGTCTTAACTGTGACAAGCTGAAGGACCATCAACACACACACAGGTTGTTCCACATATGTTTACACTGCACTGCCACCTGGTGGCAGTAAATATCTGTAACATGTCGACAATGGTCCTGTGCACAGCTTTGCAGACTAATGCACAACCAGCACCTGGAGTGAACCTCCGGGGCGCAAAAATGACGTTTATTGTTATAAACTGCAGCTCCTCTAGGAGACGCTTGAGACCGGCTCCAAGAGAGTCTGACTGGACTCCTGCAGTGGAAATCTGGCTGGCTTCATGTAGCTGTAGTCAAAAGTGGCAGTAAGCTAGTTTTTATGTGCCATACGTGAGTTTAATATTGGGCTGTTATAGGGATTCCCTTTAAGCTCAATCAAATGCAGTTTGAACTGAAGACCAGACTGAGTCGTGTTATGGATCAGAACATTGGTCAGGATGAAGTAAACACTATAGCAGTGGGGAAAAGGAAGCCCATCATGGCGGCAGTAGAACAACCTGCTGAAACTCTCTGTAAGGGTTGGAGTGTGTAACAGGACAGAGCCGGGTTGGTGAGGCTCAGCCGCACTTGTTCCCTCTCGTCTGCTGCCACAATGACGGCAGCTGCTTTAAGGCTTTCGTGTGGTTTTGGACGCAGCTTCTTTAGCACCTTGAATACAACTGAGGTCTACACATTTGAATACACTTGGAGTGGCAGACAGTAAAGCCATCATTGTTAATCCAAACACTGTTTTCCTCCTTCCACCAACTTTGAGCCTTAAAGTTAGTCTACCTTCACATTGTTGGGGGGGACTAAAAGGATCTAGTAGCACACATAGTCGGGACCTCCGTTATAAGACTTTGACATTATGCCAGGAAGGATGAAGGGAGGAGAAGTCATACTGCTAATACTTCCTACAATAACAAGAAGGAGTAAAAAAAGAAGAATGCTGACAAAAGTCATTGAGTGACCACAAGTTGACCTTTGACATCAGTGATTGGGTAAAAGAAATAAGGCTAATGTTGATTAGCCAGCTTTGTGCAGCACCAATAAAAACACATTGTGACCTTTGGTACCAGTGGCTGGTGTTGAGGTGAGAGGTTGCAGTTAAGACTTCAGGGTCTCGGTGCCTTACAGGACTGGCAGCAGGCCTTTCTGTAGTACCAGTGGGAACACAGTTTCACCTTCAGGACCAAGGCGCAGTTGGCCGTTGGCTTGTCTTGGCAGGCGTCTGCTGCTACAGCAGCTGCTGCTGGATAAACACATGGACAGCACATGTGATCCTGTTAGGAAAACACATCCTCACATTGGAGCATCTCAAAGTCACTTTATCATCTGCTGTCTGTATACCTGGTGCTTCTGTTGGACAGCTCTGGATTTCACAGCTCTGCTTGGCCTCTGGCTTGAGGACCGAGTCACAGCTCTGGCCCCTGGTTACCAACTCCTCCCCCTGGTAACACTTGACTTCTCGAACCTGGACACCTCGCCCACAGGTCTTACTGCACTGAGGGGAGGTAAAACTTGCAAACTGTAAAGTGTCTTGAGGCAGATTTGTGATTTGAATCTTGAAAGTGTGACATCACTGTGACTGTCTGCTGGCTGGTTGATGGCAGTTATACTGACCTGAGACCAGGATGTGGTGAACCACTTGGAGCAGGGTCTCTGGAAGCAGGAGGAGCTGTTCTGCGGTTTGTTGCTTTGGTCACAGCTGCTGTCTGGGAACTCTTTGAACACACCTCCTTCCAGGCCGGCACACACCACCTGACGCTGCCGCACACCACGCCCGCAGGTGGCGTTACACTGAAACAGACACAAAACAAAGTGCATACAATATTTATGCAGTGCTAAAATGTGATGTCCTGTCACAGACGTCTACCTGTTGCCACTCCTGTTCAACCCAGTGGGGGGCACAGTCTCGGTCACCACAGGGATGGATGGCCAACGGACGCAGCGACTGGTCACACTGCCCGTCTGACATCACAAGTCCACCTGATGAACGGCAGGTCACAGCACGCACCATCCTTCCCTCCCCACACACACCTGAGCACTGGCAGAGCACACAGACATTTTCAGACAAACGAGATGCGCAAGAAATTTACAGACTGGAAGAAGAGGTGGACGTAACCTGCAGTTCTGAACCACGATGCTGGTGTAAAATCAAATCTGAGGCTTTAAAATAGTCGTCCACAATACAAGTGACATCATAGCAGCTGCATCCATGTGTTTCACAGTCTGTGGTGTGCACAGTAAACTCACAGGTCCCCAATCAGAAACTGTCCATCGTCTGTCACAAGGCGGGCCTTCACATTCTTGGCTCTCTATTGGCCGAGAGGACTCGTTACACAGTCTCCTTTCCATAGAGCAGCGAACGTCTCGAGTGTGGACGCCCTGAGAGCCGCAACGTGCTGAGCACTAACACACACACACACACACACACACACACACACACACACACACACACACACACACACACACACACACACACTTCTTTTTAATCAGAAAATATCCCTCAACATACAAATTACTACTGCGGATGTGTCCCTTTGCTAAAGGTTGTCATATATTTTTATAGTCTGTTTACAATATATATTTATAATCATGTTTATTTATTTGTATTTATATCTAATGTTTGTGTGCAAAGATTTAGCAGTAAAAAAGGCTCGAAGCATGGAACACCATAGACTCCATTCCTGTTGTAACGCTTCACTGAATGAAAATTGCACCTACAAAACACATTGATGGACGAGTGCTCCTACCTCTGACCACTCCGACACCTCCCACTGAGGGCCGCAGCTCTGTCCATGGCACACCTTTCTACTAGCTGGTTTGTGGAGGTCATGAGACAGACAAAGCGAATCGTAAACAGAGGAGTCGAGACCAGGAGACAGCATCTTCCAGCAGCGGACGGTACGATACTGAACACCCTCGCCACACGTTCGAGAGCACGCGCTCCAGCCACTAGTCTCCCACCTGAAAAGGAAGCAGCAATGCGGTGTAGTTATTAAGATCTTCAGTGAAATGTAAAACATCGCCTCTCACCCTGTGACAGCTGGGATAGGCTATCTGGTGTGCAGTCATGTTGGAACAGTAAGGGACCGTCCCCAAACTGTTCCCACAAAGTTGGGAGCATGAAATTGTCCCAAATGTCTTGGTATGCCGAAGCATTAAGAGTTCCTTTCACTGGAACTAAGGGGACGAGCCCAACTCCTGAAAAACACCCCAGACCATAACCCCCCCCTCCACCAAACTTTACACTTGGCACAATGCAGTCAGACAGGTACCGTTCTCCAGGCAACCACCAAACCCAGACTCGTACAACAGACAGAGAAGTGTGATTTATCACTCCAGAGAACACGTCTCCACTGCTCTAGAGTCCAGTGGCAGCGTGCTTCACACCACTGCATCCAGCACTTTGCATTGTGCCTGATGATGTAAGGCTTGGATGCAGCTGCTCGGCCATGGAAACCCATTAATGAAGCTCTCTACACACTGTTCTTGAGCTAATCTGAAGGCCACATGAAGTTTGGAGCTCTGTAGTGATTGACTCTGCAGAAAGTCGGTGACCTCTATGCACTATGACCCTCAGCATCCACTGACCTCGCTCTGATTTCATGTGGCCTACCACTTTGTGTCTGCGGTTGCTGCCGTTCCCAATCACTTCCGCTTTTTTATAACCCCACTAACAGCTGACTGTGGAATATTTAGTAGAGAGGAAATTTCAGGACTTGTTGCACAGGTATCATCCTATCACGGTACCACACTGGAACTCTCTGAGCTCCTGAGAGCGACCCATTCTTTCACAGATGTTTGTAGGAGCAGTCTGCATGCCGAGGTGCTTGGTTTATACACCTGTGGCCGTGGAAGAGACTGGAACACCTGAATTCAATGATTTGGATGGATGACTGAATACTTTTGACAGTATATTAAGATGCATTATGTAGATTTTTATCCATTTTTATGGTGTTAGTTGCAACCAAAACAATGCTACTAAATCTATAATACGCCGTTTCTGTTGCACAGAACGCTTTGGTTCTAGTATCCTCAGGTGGTTTCCATGGTAGCATGGTGCTGGAGATAAACAGTTTGCGTTCCCGATCACCACGAGATTTCTTTTGTTTTGTTTGGGGTTACCAATGTCAAAAACATTCCAATCTATTATACGGTGGCCCTGAAAGGTCAAAGGCACTGCAACTTAACCCTTTATAGGGCACTCATTGAAATAATTTGGAACTGCAGGACGGGCGTCAAATATAAAGTGCGTGGAAATGCTGCAACAGCACACAAAACACAACAGAAGTCAAATAAAACACAACAGAAATAGAAAAAAACTCAGTTGTGGAAGTGAGAAGCTAACAGTTAACGTCTAATAGCAAACATGTCTCTACAGTATGAATGATGCAATTAAAACACACATTAACTCGCATCTTTTTACACCTCCACAACACAGATGAATGCTCAGTGCGATCCTTCCTATGTTTTGGTTTCTGTCTCTTCCACAGCTGCTCCATCACATCAAGGTCTCCCCAAAAACATCCGCTGTGTGTCGAGAGATTTTGTTTTTGTCTACTTCCGTTGTGTTTTGTGTGTTTTTGCAGCATTTTTCTATTTGCTGGTGTTTTCAAAAGCTGTAGTACGTTTGACCTCTAAGGGCCACTGTAGTATGCAGCCATTCAGGAGGGGCTCAGAGTAGAGCTGCTGCTCCTCCACATTGAAAGGAGCCAAATGAGGTGGTTCAGGCATCTGACCAGGATGCCTCCTGGGTGAGGTGTTTCCGAGCATGTCCTACTGGGAGGAGGCCCCGAGCTGACCCAGGACACGCTGGAGAGATTATATCTCTCGGCTAGCCTGGGAATGCCTTGAGATCCCCCCGGATGAGGCGGTGGAGGTGGTTGGGGAGAGAAAGGTCAGGGCCTCTCTGTTTAGGCTGCTACCCCCCGTGACCCGGCCCCAGATAAGCAGAAGAAAATCGATGGATGGATACAATTTAGCAGATAATGCAATAACACAATTAGGTAAGCTTTTTAGCACATGGGAAATGCTGCTGTGCTTTATATAAAAAGTTATAAATGCAAAACTTTAACATTTGATCAATTTTTTGACAAAAAAGGATGTTCGGTTTCTCGCTGAAGTCTCAAGGTACTAAAATTTGACTGCTTGCCCGGTTGTTTGGTAGTAATTTAACTGAATTATTTAGGTCTTCCCTAAAGACTTACTAAATTTGGGTAATACAGCAGGAGATTCAAACACGAGTCTCTTCTGTGCTTTGAAAGTTGGTTTACAATATCAGAGGATGTCAGGCATCATCTGAAATCAAGCATAGTGCTCAGGCAGGTCATGAAGTCAAGCTCAATCACTGCAGATCAGCTGATCTCAGAGTCAGCCCACATCAGCTGATGTCCAACTGGGAAATATTATGTAGAGGCTGCTTTTTAAGCCACTTAAATAGCGGGCTTTTGCTAAGCATCTGCAAGCTGCTTTGTAACCGTCGTCTACCTCAGAGGTCCTTCCTGATAATGATTAATTTTTCTAATTAATCAGCATTTCCATATACAAATAAAATTGTGTTAAACGTTGTGTATTTTTTTCAGTTGATCTGCAAAGTAAACCAGTTAGATGAGTACCGTGGAGGACATTCCTTTCCGGTACAGAGCTCGTGCGTGGGCTCTGGTCTGGTCAGAGAGTCACAGTAACGTTCATCCACTTCAGTGCCATCATACCGGATACACAGGGCATACGTGGTGGTGATACCTAGGAAGAGACACAGCGTTCACAGTGTACTCAACAGCCCAGAGATGTGTCACCAAATTAAAATCTGTGCAAATTATATTACAAGGTGCAGTCAAAAAGATCTGCAACTTTATTTCGCACTTTAAATGCGATCACATCCCCACTTAAAGGTACCCTCCATGCATACCTCCTCCCCTTTTCCATCACGGCTGCCATTTTTAAACTGCTTCTTTATAGTCCCTTTCTGACCCCTTCCACATTTGTGATGAATTCTGGATCTCCGCTCATTTGTCAAAACAACAATCCTTCTACTTGACTTTCATTTTGAGGAGAGGACAAAGTTGAAGGGGTCAAATCTGAAGAGTAGGGACTGTAGGGTGTGAAGATTCTGTTGGTGTGGTAGATAGAAATTCATGTGCACACAACTGCACGCACCAGAGTTCAGGTAATCTTGAATGTTGCTCCTGAGATACGTGCAGTGGTACAGTAGAGCTCTTACTGTGGAGGACAAATTCAAGGTGTAAAAATGTAGAAAAATGATGAATATGTTCCCGGTCACACGCCTGACCTGATATGGTGTCTTTAGGCTTGGAAACTGAACAGCTGCACTGTGCTCTCTGCGTGGGTTTAAGATGTGCTTGGACAGAGGGGTTAAAATGAGACTTCCAGATAGTGACTGAAAATTAGCAGCTGAGCTGGGAGCAGTGCAGCACTCCACGAGCAGAAAAACCTTGAAGGGGACATTGTGTGTCTTGCTGTTGTTTTCTTGCTCTACTCACATGATGTATAGTGTGGGTGGGGCGCTGCTGACTCCAACTGAGGAGGCGGTGGAAAGAATAGTCCAAAGACCTCCTTAATCCCACTGACAGGTCTTCTGTAGAGGAAGCCGAGTCTGACGATGAGGGTGACAACTTGCCCATCACTGGGGGAGAGGTCACTGAGGTAGTTAAACAACCCTTTGGTGGGAGGGCTCCTAGAGTGGATAAAATTCGTCCTACCTAAGTTCCCTAAAATGTGTGTCAGTGCGTCTCGATTGGCAGACTGGGGTGGTGGTTCCCATCTTTAAGAAGGGAGACCAGAGGGTGTGCTGTAACTATGGGGGAAATCACACTACTCAGCCACCTTGGGAAGGTCGGTGCAAGGATGCTGGAAAAGAGAGTTTGTCCGTTAGTCAAACCAGGGATTCAGGAGCAACAGTGAGCTTTTTGTTGTGGTTGGGGAACACTGCACCAGCTCTTTATTCTCTCAAGGATGTTCAAGTGTGTGTCTGCATGTGTTTTGTGGACTTGGAGAAGACATTTGACCGCATCCCTCGTGGTATCCTGTGGGGGTTGCTTTGAGAGTGTGGGGTGTCATTGTTGTAAGCCATTCTGTCCAACCGTTGCAAAATCTGGGTCTGCATTGCCAGGAAAAAGTTAGTCTTGTTTCTGGTGGATGTTGGACTGCACCAGGACTGCATTCTGTCACCTATTCTGTTCATAATTTTTATGGACATAATTTCTAGGTGGAGCCAAGTGGCAGAATCCCATCTGTTTCTTGCAGATGCTTCCTGTGGTTCTGTTGGCGTCATCAGCAGTGATGTCAGTAACGCGTTACTCTTATCTGACTACTTTTTTCGGTAACGGGTAATCTAACGCGTTACTATTTGCAGTCCAGTAATCAGATTAAAGTTACTTATCCAAGTAACTTTGCGCTACTTTTTTGTCATTTTCCTCAGTACAAAGATATATTTTTGCTTTCTTCTTGCGTCTCGGGGAGTGACGTCTGGCAGATGCGACAGTTAAGTCCCGTTTTCGGCATGAGGACAATAACAGCACAGCGACA
>JASGAU010407628.1:1160-29450 GCA_030220045.1 Australoheros facetus
GAGTTTGCCAAAGAAACAAGTCTTATGTTGATGTTTTAACTTCCAGGTGGCTGCTGTCAGTGCACGAAGAATTCAGCATCATCATGTCATGACTAATTTTGTGTCTAAGCTGATTTAGTACAGTTTGTTCAGAAGTAAAGGAAGACTGAGAGATTTCCTGTGCATATTAACTTTCAAACTCACGGCTGGATTGGCTGGATTGGCCACTTAAGTGTTCTTAATGCATCACTCTCACACATGTATGTAAGCAGGGAGACCAAATTATTCAGATGTTTGGATCGCACCAGATTGCCTGTTAGCCTTAAAAAAAACAAAACAAAAAAAACTCAGGGATCATCTCAAATCTGCAAATCCTTTTTATTTTTTATTTTCATTTTTCTTCATATGTACTATGTAGCCCATTAATAGAGCTCCTTTTTCTGCTGTCTTGCACCACGCTTTGGTGTCATTTTGGCTGCTCTGCTTTTGTAATTTGCAGCTTGGCCAAAGACGTGAGTGTACAGCGGTGTCGGTCTTTACCACCAGTTTCACTGATACCTGAATGCACGAGCTCAGAAATTCACAGATTACAGAGAGGGAGGTGCTGCAGTAGTTTGAAAGGTCTACTCCTGTACATGCAGAGGTTTTTTTTTATTTTGAGCGGCGACACCTACTGTTCAGGAGAAGTCTGCACAAATCTAGGGCTCCACGAGTACCAGTATAGTGGCTCAGTCACACTAGATTAAAAACAGGATGGAAGCCTCCTTGAACTAGGAAAGACTTGCGGCAGCCCAGTGATTGCATTGATTTTTATTTTATTCTTTTATTTTTTTGCCGTCAGGTCGATTACAGGTCGTTGCAGTGACCACTTTTGATCAAAAGACCATTTCACTGGTCGTCTGGTGGGAGGCAATCTGTCTCCAAACAACTGCAGTTTGCAATGCTGTGATGTTGCCATCAGTCAGAGTTGGTCTGCGCCAATGAACAAATTGTCTGCTACAAATCGTTCCAGTAGGAGACTCACATTCTGTGGTTGCCACCTGGTTGTATTGTGGTTATATTCTTATGTAAAAACAAGGTTACCCAGTGTGTCATTTTGCAGTTAAATTGCTGTCCTGCAGCAACTATGTCAATATGTGTGGACAAACTTTTTAATTTCTCTTTCAAATCTATGAGCTTCTGGCTGGACTCTGAATGTAAGTAGTTAATATGAATTTCTGTGTACTGTGATTTTCAGTGTATGTATACAGCAATAGATTTGTGATTCTTGACAATTTATCACACTTAATTACCTGTTATCACAAACAGATTACATGTAATTGCCGACTACACCCAATTAATCGCAAACTGATAGCAGACCGACTCCATCTCATTGCTACTTTATTGCCGTCTTGATGCACCAAAGTCGATTTAAAGATGGAAGCTGACTGTGAGCTCCGTGTTAAATCCAAAATAGAATTCAAAATTTTCCTCACATACAAGGTCTTGAATAATCAGGCCACATCTTATCTTAAAAACCTCATAGTACCATATCACCCCAATAGAGCACTTCGCTCTCAGACTGCTGACTTCCTTGTGGTTCCTAGGATACTGAAGAGTAGAATGGGAGGCAGAGCCTTCAGCTTTCAGGCCTCTTCTGTGGAACCAGCTCCCAGCTTGGATTCAGGAGACAGACACCCTCTCTATTTTTAAGATTAGGCTTAAAACTTTCCTTTATGATAAAGCTTATAGTTAGGGCTGGATCAGTTGACCCTGAACCATCCCTTAGTTAGGCTGCAATAGGCCTAGTCTGCTGGGGGAGTTCCCATGATGCACTATTTCTTCTTCACTCACCTCTTTTCACTCTCTGTTTATGCACCACTTTGCATCTAATCATTAGTTATTATTAATCTCTGGCTCTCTTCCACAGCAGGTCTTTTGTCCTGTCTCTCTCCCCTCATCCCCAACCGGTCGCGGCAGATGACTGCCCCTCCCTGAGCCTGGTTCTGCTGGAGGTTTCTTCCTGTTAAAAGGGAGTTTTTCCTTCCCACTGTCACCAAGTGCTGCTCATAGGGGGTCGTTTTGATTGTTGGGTTTTCTTTGTATTATTGTAGGGTCTTTACCTTACAACACAAAGCACCTGCAGGCAAATGTTGTTGTGATTTGGTGCTACATAAATAAAATTGAACTGGTCACAGACCTGGTCCCTGAAGCAACCATTTCAAAGACGACAAGATTGCAGGTTCCTTGCAGACGGTCACAAGAAGTCTGATCATGCTGTGGTTTCCAACCCCTGTTTTGTCTAGTGTGACTGTAACATAAATAGATTTGGGCTGTAGTGACATCAACCAATGCAGCGAGGACAAACTAAGCATTAATGAGGTATACTGGTACTAATGTAAAATATAGACAATCTTTAGTTAAAGGTGTGCATACAACTCTCAGAACCGTTGGATGGAGCAGTAGCATCTCAGACTGAAACAAACACACGCTGACTGCAGCACCCTCCTGTCCTCAGGTTTCATGCACATCCAGAGAGAGAGACTAACATTTTCAGAGTTTTGGGATCATATGCACTAACGTGTTATTTGTCAGAGCAGCTGGCTACCAAAACATAGAGCAGAGAAGGTAAGATTACAGCATAGAGGGAATCACGGCGTTACTCCTGTTCTATCTTTAGATGGCAGTTAGTTGCTTCTGCTACATGAATGTTCAAATTCTTTTATAGAGAACCTTTACTGTTAACATGTGCATTTTGATGGTGTGTTCCTTTTTCAGATGAACTGTAAGAATTTGTTTTTGTATCAATCAGAAATCAACGGCTTGGTGCTGCTGTGCAAGGTGTGCGGCGACGTGGCCTCTGGTTTCCACTACGGCGTCCACGCCTGCGAGGGCTGCAAGGTGAGACGGCCCAGTACGCAGGCACACGTGCTAATGCATGCGACACGGAAGCAGAGAGCGATTCCTGGTGCAACATAGCGACAAGCGTTGCAGTCACATTGGGCTGCGGTTGAAGTGGGTCACTTTAACCATCTGCACAGCTCAGTCTGAGTGAAACTAGTTCACTCTGCCTTTATTTATATCTGTTGCCCCTCATGCTTCATGTTGCTGTGTGGCCTAGTTAACTGTGGGGAACAGTGCCCTACTCACCACAGCACTCCTTAGAGGGGGAGTCGCACATTTCAGACTGTTATAACAAAACTCAATTAAAAGTCAGACTAGAAGTGCACTTAATCATTGTTGCGGTAGACATGCACAAAAACCAAGTAAGCCATCTTAACATTGTGCTGTTCGTGTCCATGAACACACACAGGGCTTCTTCAGGAGGAGCATCCAGCAGAACATCCAGTACAAGAAGTGCCTTAAGAATGAGAGCTGCCCCATCATGAGGATCAACAGGAACCGCTGCCAGCAGTGCCGCTTCAAGAAATGCCTGCTGGTGGGGATGTCCAGAGACTGTGAGTACCCTCGTCAGTCAGGCACACTTCTGTTCAGTGTGGATTAAGAGAGTCCTCAGGCTAGTTCCACTGAGTAATATGTTTTCACTGACATAGCATGGTCTGTATTTTAACGTGAAAATAGATTTGAGGGAAATTTGAAGTGTTGCCAGTAAACTGAAACGTTAATAAGAGCGAAGTATGGCTGGATTTATTTTGAAGGCAGCAACCAAAAGGCGTGACGCTAATGGATGGAAAAGAATAAAAATGCCCTCCTTTTAAATTCCTGTTTAACATGCAAATTCCACCTGGGAAATGATGAGAGATTCTCTCTCCACTCTCCAGCTGTACGATTTGGCCGAATCCCCAAGCGTGAGAAACAGCGCATGCTGCTGGAGATGCAGAGTGCCATGAACAACATGATGAACAACAGCCAGCTGCAAAGCCAGCTGCACAGCAGCCAGACTCTGCCCATCGCTAAACCGCTGCCAGCCAGTGCTGCCGACCCTCCCTCGGAAGATACCGGCCCCGGCACCTCCTGCTCTCCATCCTCGTCGCCCTGCTCCAGCCAGTCAGATCCCAGCTCAGACCCAGAACCTGCCGTGTCCATGGACACCAGCCCCAGCTCGGCCTCCCCCAGCGTGTCGGACAGCAGCGAGGAGGAGGTGATCGGCTCGGTGACCCGGGCCCACCAGGAAACCTTCATGTATAACCAGGAGCAGAGCAGCCTGCCACCTCAGGCCTCGCAGCCCACGAACACCCTCAGCAGCAGCCCTACCAAGAGCGCTACTGACAACCAGGCAGAGGAGCGCCAGAACACCTGGAACCACCGCAACAACATGGTCACCGTGGCAGCCCAGGACTCCGCCTCCATCCTGGACCCCCAGGATCAGAAGGAGATCAACCAGTGCCCCTTCAGACAGTCCAGGAGTGCTGCCACCAGCCACTTTCCAGCTTATACACATGGAGCTTTCAGAGCACCATCCACGGAAAGCTCCACCGATAGATTCTGCAGCGCCCCCTTATGGAAAGGAGGCAACAGGATGCATCTGGTAAGTGGAACGGAGGGCAGTGGAGAATAATTGGACGGATTGTTTACGGTAGAGAGATGGTCCTGCCTCTAAAATAAATGTGTGAACAAGTTGGGAAATGCTCAGCAGTACATATTTAATGTCCAGTTGTTTTTGAGTAAATGTTTTAAAATGAGGGAACAGAGAGGAGTTTTAGAGGTGTAGATGCACTGATGCCCAAACTGAAGGCCCGCTCTGTCCTCAGGTTTGTCCAATGAACACTTCGCCTGACGTGGACCCTCAGAAGTCCGGCCACGAGGTGTGGGAGGAGTTCTCCCACAGCTTCACCCCAGCGGTCAGGGAGGTGGTGGAGTTTGCTAAGAAGATCCCGGGCTTCAGAGACCTGAGCCAGCACGACCAGGTCAGCCTGCTGAAGGCTGGCACTTTTGAGGTAGTTTATTTATTTTTGTTATTATGACACAGTTGTTTTTTTTGTTTTTTTAATCCATTTCTGGAGTAATCTCAGATTATAACATTCTTGCGGCCTGCAGGTGTTGGTGGTTCGATTTGCCTCACTGTTTGACGTGAAAGACCACACCGTCACCTTTCTTGGGGGGAAGAGGTACAGCGTGGACACTCTGAGAGCCATGGGGGCCGGGGACCTGCTCAGCTCCATGTTTGACTTTAGTGAGAAGCTCATGAACCTGGGCCTCAGTGAGGAGGAGATGAGCCTGTTTACTGCTGTGGTTCTGGTCTCTGCAGGTGGGTTGTCAGAGTAACTCGGCTCATCTATAGATTGTATATAAAGATGGATAACCCGTCACCAAACTGTGCTGTGTATTGTAGTGTATATGAGTTGTAGTTAATTTGCTTTATTTTGTGCGTAATCCACTTAGAGTGGTTATGAAAAAATCCCTGAAATATAAGTTTTATGCTTGGTAGAAAATTTGGCTTATTAATAAAACCTAAATGTGACAGAGTTCAATAAAGACGTGATTTCCTGAGCCCGAGCTCATCGTCAGGTTGGGTCCTCTTCTTTCTGCAGTGGCTTAATGGTACAGACTGGAGAGTTGGTGCCACCTGCTGTTTATCTGATGAACCAACACTTTATATTCACACCAGGACTGGACTAAAACTGGCAGTAAATAAGGACTGTATTTAGATTGGTACCCCAGCTATATGATATTCCAGTGTGCCAAATATATGTAAATCAGGACTCGCAATATTCCATTAGCACGGTTAACTCCACACTTTCATGTAGTTATTTTAGGTGTGACCTAAACACACGTAAGGCAAACAATTTCAGGTTGTGCAAAGTTGTATTTAAAAGTCGAGTATGTAGTTATTTTCACTTGAAAGTGTAACGTACTGCAGCCATGCTGAAATAAAATGCTAAAAAGTGACAGCTCAGCGTTAAAGACATTTTTCACGTTCGTTCATCAGCCTGTCACTAACCGAGCCCCCCCCCCCCCAGATCGATCCGGCATCGAGAATGTGAACTCCGTGGAGGCCCTTCAGGAGACGCTGATCCGCGCCCTG
This sequence comes from Australoheros facetus, assembly GCA_030220045.1. NCBI lineage: Eukaryota > Metazoa > Chordata > Actinopteri > Cichliformes > Cichlidae > Australoheros > Australoheros facetus. Next base: position 7,105 of record JASGAU010407628.1, read on the forward strand.
CGAAGCCTCATCACCAAGAACCACCCCAACGAGTCGGCAATCTTCACCAAGCTGCTGCTCAAGCTGCCCGACCTGCGCTCGCTCAACAACATGCACTCTGAGCAGCTGCTCGCCTTCAAGGTCCATTCCTGAACTTCCTCAAAATACTTGACGCCCCCTCCCCCTCCCACCTCCCCCTTACAATGTTGCACCCAAACAAAAGCAACCCAAAGGCCAACCTGGAGCGCAAGCTCCACCCAACCACACCTGCACGCCACCCCACACCTCTCCCATGAGCCTTTGGGTTGTTCTCTTGTCTAAAAAACAAAAAAAAAAGATCTTGTACTGTAGGGCGTGACGGCCTGTGTGATGCAAACACACAGACACACTGATGTACATGTTTCTCATGTTTGTGTGTAGCAGCTGTACAAAGATTAGAAGCACTTTCCTGTATAGTGTAGAGTGGTATTTTTGCATTCATAGTGCAATATGTGACTGCTTGTGGATTTAAACTGTATGATGAAGAGTTTTCCCTCCAGTGGTGTACGTTAAACTGAACTGATGTCGCTCTTCTGGGATAAACCTTAAAAAAATAAAAACAAAAAAGTAGTCTTTAAACGCACCGTGAGGACAGAAGAAAAGTGGACGGACCTGAGGAATATCTGCAGTCGGGCCAGCATTGAAATCAGACTGTTTCTTTGAATGAACTTGGGAAGCAGATGCTTAATTTCATGCACTTGTGTACGTGCCATGATTTGTGTGTTTATGTTGTGGGTCATTTTTATTATGTTTTTTTTTTTTCTAAATTATTCGGGCATTGCAGTAAATCTGATGTGTCACAGTCTCGTTCTAAGATCAGTGGAAATGAAGACCGAAGCACTGAAATGAAATTGTGGATTTCCTCCCTTTTATTTCTGAGAATATCGGACGGCACAGAAAACGTCACCTCGCGGTCGCCAGGACCTCCTGCCTGCTTGATTAAATGTCGTTACATTTTTACAGAAACTGTTTGTTCTTCAGTTGAGTGTAGATAAATGTATGATGTACCTATTTCACATGAAAAAAAAATCTGATTGTAAAATCACTGAAGTGATTGTAATTTAAAGAAATAAGCAGAGTTGCTGGCGGAGCACCATCGGTCCTGAATGTTCAGCCTTTTAATATCCACAACTTCTGTCGTTGTGTTGACATGTTCTGTTTCTGCTGAGAAGATTACAGTATGCATAGATTTCTATATAAATATACTATCATATATACATAATTGTGTGTGTGTGTGTGTGTGTATATATATACACACATATATATATATGAGAATAAATTTTCTAAATGCAGTGTAGCAGCTGTGATGTGGTTATTTAATGTGCAGTTTAATCATATGACCACATTTTCCGATCACTCGTAGGAAAAGTTCATCTCTTCGGCCCGGCCTGTGGTNGGCTCAAAGGTAACCCGGACAAATGGACGTAATTTTAAATATAAGGATTGTTTTTTAACTCTTGGATAAAAATCCTTTGCAGTCAATGTCTGCCTGAAGTCCAGAACCCACGGACGTCACCGATGCTGCATTTCTTTTGAGATGCTCTGCCAGGCCTTCGCTGCACCCGTCTCCTGTGCTCGTTTGTGGGTCTTTGCGTTCAGTTTTTTATTTAATAATGAAAAGCACGTTCTGCTGGGTTGAGATCAGGTGACAGACTTTGCCACTGAAGAATATCTCATTTCTTTATCTTGAGAAACTTTTGGGCTGCCGTTTGATCAGAGAGCACATCGCAGTGCCAATGGCTAATGACCCAAAGCAGTTTTGCAGCATTTGGCTGAATGTGAGTGGAGTACAGCCCTGTACACTTCACAGCTCAGCCTGCTACTTCTACAGTCATCAGTAAACTGTAGTAACACAGGCAGCCATACATGCCCACGCCATAATTTTGCCATCATTTGTACCACGAGGCAAACCCTGCGTAGTTCCATTCATGAAGGCATCTCGTGATTGTGACAATGGTACACCTACCTCTGAATTTTCTTCACTGGGTTTGGAGGTTTTGAAGGGTTTTTCTTCTTTCAAAGAAAGGATTCTGTGACGTTGGTGGTCTTCCAGCCTTTTGGTGTTGTTGAGCTGCTCAGTGCATTTCTTCTTTTTAAGAATGTCCTGCCTCAACACCAGATCTTTTATGTGCTTAATATGTAACCAAATACTGAGGGAACAAGACACATCCCAACATTTCTTGTCAAACTGCTCATCAGTCAATTGTCCAATTACTGCCGAGCCTCTGAAAATATCCCGTGTATAAAAATGGCTGTGATTCCTAAATGGCTGAAATAGTTTTGTTAAACTTCTTGCAGTAAAGCTGAAACTCCGCACTTCATCTTGATTATTAGAGTTCAAATGCATGGTGGCATACAGATGCAAAATTACAAAAAAAAATTCATCACTGTCCAAAAGCTTATGGACCTGTTTCTTTAATAACAGGTTTTTAAATGAGTGAGCCTTTGTGACACAGAGACGGAGGGAAACTGCAGATTCACTAACATGAGGTTTACAAAGATGTCTGAAGCTGAGAGGAGTTACAGCTCTGTCATTATCCGTCAGCAGATGGCAACAGCGCGGCTTCAGCTCTGCCTGCTTCTCTGCCTGCTGGGAGTGGCGCTGAATGAACAAACGCCATCTGCAGCCTGATGTTCACTCTGGAAACCAAACGAAGCAGTTACAGCTCAGCAGTTATCACCGAGTGTCTGCACAGGATTCTGATTGTAAAGTTTAGAATTACAACATAAATGGACCCCTGTCTGCAATAACCAATGAGGTGATCATCTGGATCTGAAGCTGTACAGAGCAGTTAATGCCATCAGTAACTCATCGATCTTCAGCTTGAATGCTGACCTGCAAACCGAGCACAATCTAAAATATTACTGTTCAAACTTCCTCTGTGCTTTATGTTCAGTTATGACTTGATGGAACTCCAAACTAAAAGCTAGACTCTTAAGAACATCAAATATTATTCTTCTACTAATACAGTACTGTGTCTTGAGCCACCTCTCATTTCTTTATATTTTGCAAGGAAAACAGGAGATTGGTTCAGCAATTTATTGAAAAGTGCAAATGAGCCTGAAAGCCAATATTTGGTTTGAACGCCTTTATCACAACCTGAACTCTCCTGAATTTCTTGAAGTAGTCTTCAGGAATAGTTCTCTGGGTTTCTTGAAGGACATTCCAGAGTGCTTCTTTGGACTCTGGCTGCCTTTTGTTCTGCTCTCCCACGCTGCTTCCAGAATCCCGACCTCCCCGGAGTGCTCCGTTGTGTGTTCTTCTATTCAGGGATGGTTTTACTGCATTGGCGGTGCGTTTGGGATCATTGCCAAGCTGAAAAATGAAGCTGCTCCCAATCAGGGGATTTACAGTTGGTACTGGATCAAAACCTGACTGTACTTTTCTGTGTTCATACTTCCATTAAATCTGACAAGATCCCCAAAACCACTGACTGAAATACAGCCACAAACCAGGACAGCGCCTCCACCATGTTTCACAGATGGCTGTAGACACTCACTGTTGCACCTCTCTCCTGACCTCCTCCATACATACTGATGACAGTTTGAACCAAAAATTTCAAACTTGAGACCCGCTGCTACTGATCTTCAGTTCAGTTCTTGTGTAATCTTTTCTCCCCTCATTAATGAATGGTTTCTTGACACCGAGACTATTTCTGCGGCTTTAGCAAACAGTAGATGCATCAACTACAGGACCAGGACTGTGCATCTATCAGGTCCTGTGTCAGGTCTTTGTTGGATTTTTTTCTGGTTCTTACAGACAGCCTGTTCTTCTGCTGTGGATAGTTTTCAGGACATTCTTCTCTTGTCCTCAACTTGTCCGGTTTCCTCAAATATTTTAAGGACACGCTGCATATCATACTGAGATATGCCAAGCGCTCTTTATAGAGAATCACTTTTGAAAACCTGGAGAACTACTGCTCATGACTGCTTTCATACATTTGAGGGGCAGCTCAAGACTTTTGCACAGTACTGTATCCTTATGGATGACAGTGGATATCCCTAACTGTGGGTGCACAGCAAACCATGGACAATTCAGGCACTACAAAGCCATGCAGAAAACATTTTCAAAGTCTGCATCTGATTAAAAAAAGGAAACAGAAAGTGAAATTAGTCAAAAGTAATGAATAAAATTGCAAAACAAGTGAAAGCACAAAATCAAATTCTCTCAAAACCATCTTTATTCTCACGAGCCAAATCACAAACGCTGCAATCATCGCCCGTCATGAAAAATCAAACTCATAAGTCCTCCAAGTTTAAAATGTACATCAGCCATTTATGGAACATAATATTCTATCTTTTTGCTCTTCCTCTCTTTTGCTGCCACAGATTCACTCTCACGCCTCTCAGTCGAATTCCCAGAACACGTCGAGTAGATGAGTCGAACAAGAAGACACTCAAACACACAAGGAGAGAAATCTGTGCTGACTGTGGATGACTGTCTCTCTGATGCTGGTTACACTTTGAACAAGAACGTGTCCCTAAATGTGTTCATGTGTAGTTGTGTGTGCGTGTGGAAGTGACGTCCAGGTACACTAATATTGTTTTTTTTTAATGCTGCACTAATTTAACTGTTTTTATAATTCTTTATGGCTTGTTCAGATGTGGAATTAGATTTGAGAGCAAGACACTTTTTTTTTTTAACACTATGCAAAAACAATGTTTATAAAAAAAATTCTGCAGTCTGAAAATATACATCCTTTTCCTTTGTACTGTAAAATAGCTTTTCTATGGTGCAACTCTTGTTAATAGTTTGTAACTGAGTAACCTTAGGAGCAACAACTCACGGGAGAGATCACGGCAACCTGGCACCTCTTCAGGAACAGTAAACATTTTCTCAACCAGCCGTCTGCAGTGACTACGTTTACATGCACCACAGCTGTGTGTGTGTGTGTGTGTGCTAATCTGGCCATTATTTTGGGTTAAAGCTGCTCTGATCTAGATGACCGCTCATGCAGTTTGCTACACAGGAGATTTTTGCAAGTTTTAACTCATTGTTTTGGTCTTATGTACAAATTTCACTCCTTACCAGGCTCTGCTAAATCAGCGCTGCACTAGCTGACCAACATGGGAAACCAACAAAGTCAGTTCTATCTGAAGAACCCGACGGGAACGTGGGTAGTAGCTGTTTTTCAGGACTTGTTGGGCGATCGGGCCAACGTTTGAAGATTAATATTAGACTATCCAACAGGTCCCAAGAAAAAACAAACAGCAAAATAACTTTGAGTCCACTTGGTGTGTAACTATACAGTTTTGTTAATATATTATTATTACAACTTTATAAGACTATAATTTGTCAAACAAGCAGAGTTGGACTTTTATGCTCAAGATCGGCCCATGTTCTTTTGTTTTTGTGATGAAGGAAATTCGATAGATGACTGAATGCTCCATTCTTACTTTATTTACTACTGACATGTTTCACATATCTGTATCTTCTAATTAACACCGTGGTTCAGTGATCTTGTCATGTGCAGCTATGATTATTATTATTTAATCACTTCATTTTAATGTTATAAGACAGCACTTTGAGTTTAGGTTTGTGAAATGTGCTGTAAAAAGGTTTTAGACCACCACACTCCACCTGCGCTCTGTGTGCGTGTTTTCAAGTAAACCGCTGCTAAAGATCTCGTTTCTGACATCTGAAGTAAATTCTGTTTGATACTGAGCCATACAAATAAACGAGCTTTTGACCTAACTGGACATTTTACTCGTTAACGAGGTTTGCTGACCGTCAAATTCAGCAATGACCGCCACACACAGGCCTTCGCTGGTGGTCGAAAAACCTTCCGTGATAAAAAGATTAAAGCAGGCGATTTAGGCTGAAACAGCGGTTGGGGTGGTGGTGGTGGGGTAACGCACTGTACAAACATTTTTAATTTGATTATTTTTACTTATTTACAGTAAAGAAATAATGCCCTTTTTATGATTTTTACCCAGATCAATGTTTGGAATGTAAATGTTGATTATTTTACAAAAATGTGGTAAAACTTTATGTTTCTGATTCCTGAATACTGATGTGTCTTCTTTAGCTGTGACCTGGATTACTTTTACACTGCAGTCTCTGGCACGACTAATTTTAGCGACCTCCACCTTGAAGTTTATACTTTAATGATGGGGCTGGCTGCAGACAGGATTCCTTCCTTCCTACATACATATATGATAAATCACCAGCTGATTACAGGGTTTAGATACAGTACTGTGCAAAAGTTTTGAGCCACCCCTCATGTCTTTTATATTTTGTTTCCAAGGAGCCAGCCTTTCCTGTAAAGTTTTAAAAGTGGTCTTTCTGAAGGGCCTTTAACATGTCACCTGCCCATTCTCAGAGGAATCTTTTGTTTTTTGTTAACCCACTTAACACTGACCTATGAACCATTTGGCAATCTTTAAACTTATGGAACACGTGAAGGTGAAGAAGTGAGAGAGATTGAGTGATTAACTTTGCTTAAAATCTACACATAAGTATCTTTAAAAGCAAGAGACGTGTAATGCAAGAAACCAACAAAGAGACGACGGCACTTTTTTGCTGCTTCGGAGAGTCTGGCTTTACATGAATAGCAGTATAGTGTAGTTTCTAACACAAAAACAGCAACAGCCTGTTAAAACAACCTCCTTCCTTGCTGTTAAATATGCAAATATTGTACTCTAATGCTGCGCACATGTTAGAAATATGTTAAGTCCACATGTTTGTGGGCTTCTGCCTTTTAGTGGTTAAAAGAAAAAATAATGCAGCTTTTTGCAAATATCTGAACTCTCATAGTGTCCCTTTACCTGCACAGGAAGCCAGAATCATTTACAGAAATGTGCTTGCATTTTGAAAGCGGCAACAAAGTTCCAGTTTTGGTTCACAGGCTGCAGTTTGCTGCCTCCAGAAAGTCCCTGCCCCTGAGGTAGTGTGCAATTACAGCCCAACGACTGTCCAGGTGGAGTACTGAGGAACTGGCAGGCCAAATAAAGAGAACATTTCAGACCGCAAAATAACAGTTGCTGCTAGCATACAGGGGATGGGAATTTATCTGAATGTTTGTTTGAATGTCTGAAAAGTTATGCTGCCAAATTCCTGAGACTAGACTGAAAGTCTTTAGTTAAAAGAAAAAAAAAAGAGAGCCTAAAGAACACAGCATGCGCTCACTGCGTCTACTTTGCTAACGTTAAATCCTCGTGGTTCTTCAGATGAAATGTCAACGCTAATACACAAACACACCAAAGGGACATTTAAGGTCCTGAGCTTAGTTCCTGGGACTGCTGGGTTGAAAAGGGCCATTAGACAGTCATCTGAGTCATTCTACGCCCTGATATGTTTGTGCAGCCAGCCCCTGGTACTAAAAAAACATAAGATTATTCATTTCAGCTCTTTTTTTTTTTTTATAAAGCACACTCTTTAAGGTCAGTTCATCTACGAAGCCTTAATTAATATTGATGTTTACTGCATGTTCTGCTTTTGTCAAAGGCTCATTCACACAACTTAACATGTTAAGAGACTGCAGACACAGGGGGTGCATGTAAATGTGGCCACTATTACGTTTCCAAGTGGCTGTGGCTCAGCAGGGCCTGGAATCCCCCCCACGACCACCCCACCCCCGTCCTTCCCCACCTATCTCCCTCTCACTCTGATTGTCTGTGCATTTATCTAAATCTGTACAGTTTGCGAGGTGTGTATGTGTGAGGTCCGGGTCATTCAAACACTGTAGCAATTCTATTGCTTTGATAAAAAAGGCATCACTTCACAGAAATGAGAAGAGAAAAATAAAATACAAGCTGCTTCGAGGAGCAGTGTGAAGCTTGAAAAAGCGAGATATATAGAGCCAAGGTTTGTCACATTGCAAACGACAATACCATAGTGAGGCTTCTTCCAACAACAAAACAAACAGAACATATCTGCTAAAATAAAAGAAAGAAAAGAGCGCTACTTTTCACAATTTCACCAGACTTGTCAGTGTACCTTGCTGATGGCGAAGCATACAGTTTTTGGGCCGGACAAAGTTCATTTGGCCTCCAAATGCCACTGGTTGGTCACAGTCATGGAGTCTGACCCATGTATCATCTAGAGAAGTAATACACCAATCAGCCACATCATTAAAACCAGTGACAGGTGAACAACAACAATCTTATTATTATTATCTTATTGTGTTGGGAAAGTTTGGGTCACTGTATTCTTGTGGATTTAACTGCATGGTATTGGCACTCCCTGACAGCAGTGGCCTCCCCCAATTAAGAGCCCAAACTATTTACCCAGCCTCCACCTGAGGCAGATGGAGCCACACCAGGTTTGCTGGAACAATCTAGAACATTGAAGGTCCACTCCAAAACCAACTGCCCCATGACAGAGGTCCCTTATCTGTACCCCGACGGTTCACAGATGTTTCCAGCACAGGTGTGACCCGCCACTTGTGCCAGTTTTATTGTTGTGGCTGATCAGTGTATATGTACATATGTGCACTGCCCAATATGTCTACAGATATACTGTATGTTCTGCACATGTGCATGTTTGCGTGTTAGTGTATATGCCTGCCATCATATGAGGGTGCCGGGCTGTTATTCAGACATGTAAAAAACAATACACTTCAACCAACCATTGCCCCAACTCACCAAAGCACCATGATGTCACTGTTTTAATATACAGTCCCACTCCAATTCATGGAGATGTTAAAAACAAATAGAAAAAAAAAGGTTGAATAATTATATATGACTGTGAGGCAACACGGCTGAGATGAAACACTTAAAACTGGTCGAATAGCAGATTAAAACACACCTAAGAGGAAAGCTTAAGTAAGCGGCATGACAACATAGTTAGCCAAGTCTGAATATAACTAAGAAAGCCCAGCAAGGATGTAATAAGGAGGGCATCGTTCACCTGGTTTTGGCACAACAAAAAACAAGCTCTATACGATTGTCTTTCCTGGGCTCAGAGCCAGTATGTGCTTTTGTTACTCCTGACGAGCCTCTGGCAATAACGAGCACGCTCATTTTAATGCATTCCTATCACTGTCACTTAGCGCTCCATAAAGATTTGTTTTATCATTGTCCTTCTGTCAAAATAATGGCAAACAGGAACTCGAGGACGATTTTTTTCGGCTCTAAAAGTCTGAACACAGCTGCAAAAGGAAGTTAGAGCTGCAGAATTTCTTCATTTTTAATCAGTCTGTCAGAAATGTATCCAAAAATATTTTTGCTTCGGGGTTTTGGAAATGGGGTAGCAACTAATATTTTATTTTCATGTACTGTAAGATGAATCGTTAAGTCTACAAAATGTCAAGAAAGGTTTCTAAAGACACCAGTCACATTATTTTGTCTGACCAACAGTCCAAAACTCAAAGATATCCAATTTACAAAGATGGAAAACTGAGAAAACCAAGAAGAGACACACAGTCTCTATGAAAACACCACCTCTAATGTTTTTCCTCATTCTGTTCGTGTCCACCTGTTGATTTAGTATATCTGACATCATTTTTGTCACAGTTTCCCTTGTATATTTCTGACGTTGGCCTCTGATAAACATTCTTTGCATTCAGATATAAAGTTGCTTCCCGCTCATAAACCAAACCTCCACATCATCTAATTTTATTCAAAAACTGGGTATTTACTTTCCTCTGAGCTGGCCCAAATACGCTGTTGTAGAGCAACAGCCAATGTTGTCCACAATATATTGCAATAACTGCAGTATGCATAGCATATCAGAAATTGTTCCGCATTAGCAAAAATGCCACCTATCATATTTACCACAAAGGAAAGTATTAGGCAGAGTTATGCTCACACTTAGCTGAAAGCTGAGTGCGTTTGAAGGGCCAGAAACAAGTTCAAGAATAATATGTAGTGTTTACAGTGTATACTGCCACAATGTGATGCAAAGTAAAGATGGTTGAAAGGGACCTATTACTCTAGAGGTGATATCCCAATGTAGTAGCTTTGCATGATTGATCTCATAAAGTAATCCTTATTTATCTTAGACAGCCTCTCAGTTTATCCTCTCATTAAAAACATGTTGTTTGGGTCCATTTCTTGAAGGTTCACCTTGCCTAAAAACCCACCTCCTTCTGATAAGCCAGCATCAGGAACAATTGGGACAACCAATGCTTGCGAGCTCTACTGCCTGTGCTTTGTAGGTGTGCTGTACCTGTAGCAAATGTCGGAAAAGCAGAAAAACCTTTGGAAACCTCTAATTAATAGCAGTCTGGGGGCAGGGATTGCTTTTATACATATTTTGCGTATTATTTGAAACTTTGGTCAGGTATAATAGGAACAATCGACATTCTAACAGAAAATAAGAAAAGCCATACAAGTTCCCCTTAATGCTGCAAAATCCTGCACAGGTTTCTTGCTTGGAGCTCTGTCCTGAGCTGCTGTTCTGCTACAAATTTCAGACGTTTTTTTCCCAACAGCTCTGGAATGCAGCGTTACAAACTAACCTTGTAATGTGAGGCTACCAGGAGACTTCTAAATACCTGTGAGCCGCTGCCCATTAAAGTAAGTGTTGCTGTTAATGGGTCAGATCACAGTACGATGGCGAGCTGCTGAACGGTTCAGACACTCACCGGATGGATGAAGATTCATAGATTAACTGACAAATAGGTGCAATAAAGTCGAGCAGGTTTGGGGGAAGGGCAAACAGTTTGCTGACAATGTCTTACGTTGCGGATAAGGTGAGCAGCGATTTTGAGTTTTTTCAACATAAAGGAAGGAATATACAACATGTGGTTGTTTCTAATGAACAAACAAGTGTTGATAAGATCACCATTATGCAACGGTACAATCATGAAAACAAAAAACCTAAGAGTAAAATCTGAGGTGAGATGTTATGTCCACAACAATAACAGAACAAACCAAAAAAAAAAAAAAAAAAAATCAAAAAAAAAAAAATCAAAAAGCTATTCACATGTACCCGCACTGTAAGGAATGGTTTCATCCAAAACTAGACCAGAGAGCTACTCCTAAAGTATGGAATGAAGTGACACTCAGTAGTGCTATTAGAAGGTTCATTGTGACGGGCTTTCTGCTGGTTCCACCCCTGAGACCACCAGGGTGCCCAGGCGCTGACACGCGCACACACGCACTCACACAAACACGCACGCACGCACACAAATCCAATGGTCAGTCCTCGAAGACCTCCAGAAAGAGTGGAGGGAACAGCTCGTTGGGACACTCCACTTTCATGTGGAGGAATCGGCTGGCGTGGCAGGTGCCGATCATCCGCAGGTCCGTCACCTTCATTAGCAGCTTGGGCCAGAAATGTGCCACTTTGTGTTTGCGGTAGTTGATGTAATGTTCAAAGGCTAGCAGGAACTCCTCTTGGCAGCGCTCGATTCGCTCCACGCTAGTTAGGCCCGGACGATCTGAAGACACAGACAAACCGAACGCTTTGTTATTTCATAACATCTTCTCACTGAATTAAGAAAAAATGAAATAAAATATGTGTGGAACTACTTTTCAAATGGGATCCAGTAGTTATCAAGTTAGCATTAAATATGAACCTGGATTATTCATCTAGTTTGATAGCTTGATAGGTACACATTATGGTGCTAGTTATTATTTATTATGGTATTCATGATTCTGCTTTTTTTTTTAATTACAAATGCCAAATACAAAATAAAAAAATGTCAAATTAAGAGTTAATCAATAATTACTAATTACAAATGATCAACTTTCTATCCCAAAATTATTCAGCCATGTTTGCTTTAGAAACAGTGTTAACTAATCCCCCAGTGGCGACTGTAGCTGTGTCAGAGGACGAGGACAGATGGACAGGTTGTCTGCATGTCCCCTGCAGCACAGCAGTATTGATCTTCAATGAGATGCAGCGTATTACAGAGAGAAATGCTGCTGGAGCCAAAAACCAAGCTAGCTGGGCAAAGCTCCTCACAACGATTACGGTGATTAATTGATTAAACTGTAGTTTGGCATAGATTTAATGTCAAAACTAAGTGTTCGCACAATCTGTACAGGCAGGAAGAATTCCACCTTTGAGACAGCAGGGCCTTCATGCTTTATGCACAGACTCTGCTGCTGCTTTTCCCCCATTAGAACAGAAACACAACATGTCTTCCTAAAAATCTACTGCCTTTAAGCCAATATCATCAAAAGCATAATAAGACGATAAGCTAGCAGTAATGTGAAAGGCACAGATAACTGAGCGCTAGAATAGGAAGAAAAAACATTAATAACCTCTTATTCGCACGCGTGAGTATGCACTCTAGGCGCTTACCGGATGAAAGCAGGATAACAGCTTGTAGAAGAGCCACCTCAGAGTCATCCAAGTTGAAGGAGGATAGCGACACGCCAAGGTCAAAGATGGCGTCTGAGACTACGCCCAGGCCTCCGTTCTTAAGCTGACCTCGTGTGACCGCCATCTCGCCGTTAAGTGTGAGGGTCTCGCTTTCTGGATCATAGCGAACGGCAGCTCGCAACGACATGATCTCCATGCAGCAGCCTTTCAACAGGATGATCTGGTCTTCACAAGGCAGCTGGGTAAAAAGAAGCTCGTTGGTTACGATGGTTTATTTAGCAGCAGTGTTCAAGTGGACTTTTCTTTTGTTATGTCGATTTAAAACTGGAAAATTCAAATTCAGTTACACAATAAAAACCGAGTTACATTTTGAAACCTAGCAGAAAGAAGCAGCTGTTTACTGGTTCATTAGTCAGAAGGCTGGTTGGTACTTGTGAAAGACTGACTAGAGATAATATGGTTAATAATTATATATATAGAAGTTTAATAAAAAGAAGTTTAACTTTAAGTGCAGCTATATAATCCTGCCGCAAAGTGCCCTCAGATGACATATGTGTTACAAAAATAAAAGAATAGCATCAATATTTAGTACCCATTTTCCCTAAAGCTAGTATTGCATGCTTATTTAAAAGAATGTTTAATTTCACTAACAATTTATTTGCTTACCATCTGTGATGATGGTCAGATTTGTAGTATTAATTCACATTAGACTCACACCATCACTTAATGACACTTTCACTACATTTAATTAGGTCTCTAAACACTTTGAATTACTATTATTACTTTCATGAGTATTTTTTTGTATCCTGCTGATTATTTTACCATCATTTTCCAGTATGACCTCACATATCACATCACTGTATGAAATTAAGCAGCTGTGCTTACCTCACAAAACATAGGCAGTTTTTTGGCAAAGTCCACCACTCGGGTTATGGCAGGGGTGATAATTTTTGTAAACTGACTGAAGGCTTCTATATCCACTTTACTTCCTTCAGGTGCATTGCCCATGGATGCTTGAGCAATATCCTCAGGCTGAAAGAACAAGGAGCCGAGGTTAGTGTTTCGCTCAGTGAAGCTGAGCGGGCAGCAAGAAGATGTAAATGGGGTGGTATCAATTATCTATCAGTTGTCTGCTCATTGCTTTTGTTTAAATGCATTTTGCATGTAAATGACTGCAAGTATGTTTAATAGTATAGTCACACTGTATCCCTATCAGTGATATTATGAAGCTACACTGTATACAAGTTCAAATACAATGGATGACTTCAATAAATACTGTTTATCTGCCGTATCTTACCTTAGTTTCCTTCACCCCCGCTGCACTCTGGTCAGAAGTATAGAATAAATTACATGTTATTTCATTAAGAAGCATTGCTTCCTCGACCTGTTGGATAATCAACAGGAATCGTGAAGTTTCAATGAAGAACCCGTGTCAAGCCAACTAAAAGAAAACAAGTTAAAACTGAAGACAGATGAAAGAGTGCGCAGATAGAAAACAGGTGAAGACAGAAATACAACATGAGTTTCCACAGTAAGATTCCGGCTCAGGACCACGGCTTCAAACAGGTCCTCGGGAACACTCAAACAACAATCGACGATACCGAGTACAGAGCGCGACCTCGTGTGCGACGCCAATCAGAACTTTAATCAGATTTTCAAAATTTTTTTGAACGAAAAAGAAACAATTTGTAAAAACAGACAAACAAACAAACAAACAAACAAAAAAACCCAACATATGCGACCATGAAAGCTCATAAATTGTCAAACACACTCGGCTGTGTTCGTGCCTCTTTTCAGGGAAGGAGACTTTCCCTGAAAGTTTAATGAACGTGTTTTCCCCAGCGCCTTTACAAATCTGAGGTATTTCGCAAAGCATACACCAAATTCACATCGTGATTTAAAAATAATTCTGTGCCTAATGAGTGTTCGTTTTAATCGTGCCATAGAAACTCAGTATAAAGTCAACAGCTGACAGACTTTCAGTCTGGACAGAGTGATCAGACTTAACAGAAAAAAGCAAAATTAGTCAAAAACAGGGTGAGGTGTGAAATCAAAAGCTACAAACAGAAAGAGAGAAAAATTAAACAGCACGAAAAAAAAGCAAGTTATTAGTATTAGCAATTAGGAGTCGTTGCTTGGCAAGACATAAGAAAGACAAGAGTAAGATGTTCCATTATAAATTAGTGTTGCTGCGTTGAGGAAACACTTTTCTCCATCGTCCAGCTAATTCTCCCCACTCTACAAGGAGATACAAAAAAAACACATGGACATATTAACATAGGGAACAGTGGAACAATGGTGGTGGTGGAAGAGGAGGAGACAGGGACATGACGTGGAAAGGGGCTGGGACGGGAGGGAGGGAGAGGTGGATGGGGGTCAGGGGGATTGGTGGTTTGAATAAGGCAGAGTAATCAATACAATCAAGGCTTTGGTGAGGAGGGAGGAGGAGGAGGATGTCTCACCAGGAATTTCCGCTTCTGCTTCCAGTGGTTGCCCTGGGCGTTCGTGGCCATATGGGCTTCAGTCACCATACGGATGAGATCCCACTCCTCCTGGGTGGGCTCCAGTCGGTCCCACACTGTCTTCTGCAGTTCCTCCTTCCGACGGCGCTCCCGGTTCTCCTCTATTAGCTTCCGCTTGGCCAACCTCTTGCTGTCGTCCAACACCACTGGGGCGGAAAAAAAAGGAGGTCAGCAGGGGGAAAAAGGGAGAACAAGAGAGTACAGAGGAAGGAAAAAAGAGAGATGGGAGGAGGAGGAGGATGAAAGGGGGTAGTGGAGCATGAAATGATGAATTGTTGATATGCAGAACTTAACTGTTCCAATACAAGAACATTAGATCCCATTTAGGTGACACTTTCCAGAATAATGGTGTTTATGCACTTTAAGTGTATGGGACCACATTTGTTCCTGCTTCGTGACTTTCAAGTGTTTTACTTTTTGGACTTTCAGCGAATTCGTGTTTAACTCATGGCCAAAAATTATACAATTATAATGCCATCAGAGGAGGCCCGAGATTCAGGCAACCCATATATGGAAAAAAGAAATAGAAAAATCTTCCCACTGAGTCGAACGGTAACTTTAGTGTTTGATGAGGCAAATGTCAAAGTAGCCACTATGGAACATATAAAGCTATGAGACAAACAGTGCCTATGTAAAGCATAATTTTTCTTTGCCATACCGGGAAACACCATCATTGCTTTTGCTTTGAATAGAACAAGAGACGAGCATTCTTAGAACGTCTTAAAATTCTCTTTCGTTCTGAAAACCACTAAATTTAAACCTTGATGACAGAAAAAAAAATTATAATAGAAAAATTCCTGAAATTTTATCCTCTTCTCATTTTTCACTCCATTAATAAATGTCATTGTTTTCTGTATTTAAAATGTCAGAATGATTTCTTGCTATTGGAGAACAGCAGAAAGGTCAAAAGTGACAAACAAATATTAGACAAAATATTGAGAAGCAATATTTTGGCACTCACAGTCTGTTGCCATTCCCACCGCAATGCACTTCTTGAAGCGACATTCCTGGCACTGGTTTCTGGTCACTTTGTCAATAACACATTTCCCCTCGTACTTACAGGCGTAGGTTGGATTGAGATTCTTCTGGATTGTTCGCCTGAAGAATCCCTAGAGAACAGAAAGTCACATGATCAGAAGTGGTTGCAAAAGCAAGACCATAAAGTCTGACTAAAGTTGAGGCCATGTGGTCACATGGTTTGCATTACCTTGCAACCTTCACAGGTAATGCAGCGATAGTGGTAGCCTGTGGCTTTGTCCCCGCACACTACACACAGCTCATCCTTGTCCAGGTAACTCGGTATGTACCCTGTAGAGACGGGAAAAATGGTTAACTTTGGATTTTTTTTCTTTGATTTAAAAAATATTTAAAAAGCAAATTTATGTCAAATAAATTTGAGTCCCGGCATTCACAATGCTTTTCAAAATATGACATTAAACTAACACATTAACATGGATTTTTTTTAATGGTAGTATTTAATTTTCAGATTTTAATTTAAGTTTATGTCAAAGTACTATTTTTTTCATAACAGGAAAAAGCAAATGGGAAAATGAAAAACCAAGTGAGGAAAATAGGAAAGAAAGTTTTAACATGACTCTGCAGTCCTGTGAAAAACTAAGTACACCCCAGGATTCAAGAGCTTGTAGAACCATCTTTGGTAGCAGTAACTTAAAGAAATCTTTCTGCTTGACTTTTATGAGTCTCTCACATTGGTGTGGAAGGAATTTTGGCTTATTCTTCTTTATAATATTTCTTCGTTGCGGTTTGCAGGGATTTTTTTTTTTAATTTATGCTTAGCTCTTCAAGTGCCTGCCAAGTCATTTCAATTAGGTTGAGGTCTTTAACTAGGCCATTGCAACAGCTCAATTATTTTCTTTTTCAGCCATTCTGTTGTAGATTTGCTGCTGTGCTTGGGATTATTGTCCTGCTGCATGACCCAATTTCGGCCAAGCTTTAGCTTTAGCTTGACTCTAGATTACTTTGGTATACAGAGAAGTTAATGGTCATCTCAGTTACCACAAGATTCCCAGGTCCTGTGGCTGCCAAACAAACCCAAATCATCACCTCTCCACCATTGTGTCTGACAGTTGGCACGAGGTGTTTGTGCTGATATTCTGTGTTTGGTTTTCTCCAAACGTGGGTGCTGTGCATTATGTCGAAACGTCCCAACTTTGGTCTCATCTGTCCAAAGGACGATGTTCTTGAGATCTAGAGGTTTGTTCACGTGCAATTCTGCAAACCTAAGCCATGCTAGCATGTTCTTCTTAGAGAGAAGAGGCTTTCCCCTTGCAACCCGTCCAAACAAGCCATACTTGACCAGACTTTTCTGACTATACTGTTATGACCTTTAACATGCTAACCGAGGCTTGTAGAGTCTGAGATGCAGCTCTTTGGTTTTTGACAGTTTCAAGGGTGAATTAATTGAGACATTCACTCTTGGGAACCTTGGGGCATTATGACATACCTGAATGCTCCAGACCAGTAAACT
The DNA here is from genome assembly GCA_030220045.1 of Australoheros facetus. NCBI lineage: Eukaryota > Metazoa > Chordata > Actinopteri > Cichliformes > Cichlidae > Australoheros > Australoheros facetus. The sequence continues at coordinate 24,350 of JASGAU010407628.1, forward strand.
ATCAAAACCTCTGCTTTTGCAGAAGTGGTGACACTTGTTGACAGCAAAATGTAGAGTAGCAGGTAAATTCTGCAAGTCAGCACACTGACTCTAATAAACACCAAATATTAAGACCGTCTGTTATCCAATATTTGAGATTTGGTTGAATGAGTTCCATCACCAGGACTCTAGGTTAACAAACTGATCAATATTATTTTTTTGGATGGGAGGAGGGGTTTAAGAAAGCAATAAATAATCTTTTGTCAGCCTTCTGTTGCCTCAACAGCAATCAATAAGGAACCCCTGCCTGCCTCAATCAATCACTCTGCAGCAAGTCCTGATCGCAGACTTGCCAACGCATGATGCCTTATGTCTTGGATTTACCCTTATCAGACTTAATTCGAAAATCCCAGACATCATTGATTCAATGATCAAGAAGGAGTTGCCACCAAATATCTATTTAAAAAAAAAGTATATATAGATACATATATGAATTTGAACATGTACAAGCACCAGTTCTACGCCTCACATATACCTTCTTAACCACAAAGAGATAAATAACGACAACCTGTATGCCATACCTTTCCTGTGTGCACCCTGCATCCACCGCAGGTGTGAAAATTCAGGTTTGATCTCAGGGAAGTACTCGGGTGGAAGTGGCTGATGGTGGAAGTGACTAAGAGGGACCTCCATGCTGCAAAACTCACTCTTCAAAACAGAAGACCCAGCAGCATATGAGCATGAGTAGTGCTGGCTGGGGGACCAAGCCTGCTCCATGCAGGGTGGATGGTGCAGAGGCTGAGGTTCACAGTTGCCATACCCAGACCCATCACCTGGGTACATGCAATGTTCCCCGCCTCCCGGCACCGTGTAGCTTCCAACGCCAGGGTGAGGCATCTCGTACATATCCGAAATGCAGTAGTTCATGATGGAAAGCCTCACCAGGGCACCATAAAAACTTCTGGACCAACTCTGAGAACTATCTGCTCTCAAAAAAAAAACCCTTAGCTGGCAATAAGCCACGAAAATGAAGAAAATAACCTGGTCCTGGTCTGAAAGGACTTGATGGAGTTGATCGTACTTAGGAGCACAAACGCTTTATCCAACAAATCCACAGACTACAAACAACACCTTGCAAGTGCCCCACCCGCCACCACCCGGCCGAATTGGGAAGCAGAGATTTATGACGACATAGGGCTCTAATCTTACACTTCACAAATCCGTGATGTACCACAGACAGTGGCGATGTCACAGATTAAGACATTGCATGGTGCACATACTGTAAGAACCATCTCAGACCAACCACAAAAGTGAAGACCAATTCTAAAGAAGAGAAGGTCCAAGAAAACAGAAATGGTTGAAAAACCTGACTAAAGAGGGCTTGCATATGATATAAGAATTATATTAACCCAGATCTTTCCTAACCCTCTAACCTTAGGCTTTTGAGCATTTTGAACCTTACTTATCCTGTGGGTATTTTAACAGAATCCACTAACAAGCTCCCTTAGGTCAGTTACACATAATTATCCTTGAAACCATTTGGTGAAAATTACAACACTAAGAAGGTTCTAAGAGGGGTTTTAACACATGGCCCTGATTTTTCACCAATAAGACTCTAATGTGTATTTAGTTCCTGCTGTGCAGCTTATGGAAAGATGGGGCACATATTAGTGCATTTATTTGGGATTCACTCAGAATAATAAACACCTGTACTAAAACTAAAATAAAATCTAATAATCCTGTTCTGGATAAAATTCTGATTTAGATCAATAGGTAAGTCAAATTCAGAGAATAAGCTGTAATAATTGTGAATATACATATAAATGTACATAGTAATAATAACATTTTATTGACTTTTACTTGTAATCAAATACATTTTATATTACAGACTAGTATGTAATGTGGTGGAAATTTGTAAACCAAAAGTCCAAGTTTTACTATTTGTACAAAAACCTAACATTTACTGCAAAAGTAGTTGAGCCTAAAAAAAACGATGTTAAAAAATACTGTTTCCCACAATCACACTATGAGTGACACACTGTGTGATCTATCAGAAAAATCACTTTTTTTCCGAGATATCAGCTTTGCTCACACTGATTGGCCTTCCTAGCCAATGATGATGAGATAAGGCTTGGGATTTGTAATCGCATTTTCAATAACATTCTTACACTCTTACACTCACAATAAATTGGATCACAGCAAACACACACACAAATGCGTGTTATTCTGTGTGATCCAATTTAATTTGAATTAGTTTCATAGTTACTTTCCCTTAATTTTGCACTTTATTTTTGAATACAAGAAGCAAGAGAGAAATGATGCTGCAACAGAAACACTTATTTACAACTGTAAAAACAAAACAATGGTATAGTAAGGAAGCGCGCGCGTGCGCGCACAAACACACACACAAATCAAAGTTAAAAATCATTAATATGTTCCAAAAATTGTTCGAGTGGGTCCTTAACTTTTATGAGCAGTAAAGCAAGAACACAACAGAAGCACAAAAAAGTTTGTATTAAACAAAGGAGAAAAAAAAAGGAGAAAATGGACTACAGAAACGGTGCCAGATGTTAAAATCTGAGCAAAGATGAATGCTTTAAAATCCCTGCTGCTTATATTTAAGCATTTACATCACAGTGAGCAAAAAAAAAAAGGATTATGCTAATGACTTCAAAAGTCAATATAATTTCAGAATTTGTACTTCAATAATTTTTTTCTACACCAAATTTGTGAATTGTCACACCAACCCTATTGTTTTTATCTTTTATATAGCTATGGCCAATTAAATTCTTCAGAGGAGCTAGAGCACAAAAGAATTCAGAAGTATTTGGTTCAGGAATTACTTTGTCTTAACCCTTTTAAGGGCTTTTTAGGTCATACACAACATATAACCTAATGCAGGCTGACACACAGAGACTAAAAAGCATGACAGCGATTCTGTGCTTGGTTACAACATTTAAAGTGTCAAACATCTCATCCAACTGCTGATGGATGGAGAAGACTGAGTGTGAAGTACTAGATTTTTTAGTCTTATTTAGTAGCATGACAGTTCTCTGGTATGCAATGTATGACAATGTTGGGGGATGCTCCTAATGTGAGGACGGATGGTGTTCTGGGTGATCTCCTCCCAGATCTGGACCAGGACATCACTGAGCTCCTGGCCAGACTAAGGTGCAACCTGGCAGCATCAGATGAACCCGAAACATAATATTCTAGAGGTGTTCTATTGGATTTAGGTCGGGCGAGCGTGGAGGTCAGTCAATGATATCAATTCCTTCATCCTCTAGGAACTGCCTGTGTACTCTTGCCACGTGAAGCCAGGCATTGTTGTGCATCAGAAGGAACCCAGGACACACTGCACCAGTGTAGGATCTGACAATGGGTGATTTCATCCTGATACCTAACGGCAGTCAGGGTGCCGTTGCCTAGCCTGTAGAGATCTGTGCATTCCTCCTTAGATATGCCTTTCTAGACAATGATTGACCCACCACCAAGCCAGTCATGATCAGTGATGTTACAGGCAGAATAATGTTCTCCACGGCTTCCCCAGACCTTTTCACGTCTGTCACATGTGTTCAGCGGAACCTGCTACAAGTTTAATTGACTTGATGCTATAATCTGATTAAAAAGTGTTCCATTACTTTTTTTTGAGCAGTGTAGTATATTTATAGAAAGGATCTTAAGGTGTAGCTGAGGCTAGGAGGGAACCTTAAAATGGCATTCTGGCTTTTTGCAGGTGTGATGGTTCTGCTGGCTTCACTGGAGTGTGACCTTCAGCTTTCAGTGGAGCGGTTTGCAGCCGAGTATGAAACAGCTGTGATGAGAATGAGCACCTCAAAGTCGGAGGCCACAATTCTGTTCCAGAGACTGATGAAATGCTCCCTCTGGGTCGGGGGAAAGCAGCTGCCTAAGGATGTTCAAGCGTGTTATTCACAAGTGTGGAGGTGGAGCGTGTGGTGGACCAGCAAATCGGTTCGGTGTCAGCAGTAAAGCCTTGCACAAGCCTGTTGTAGTGGAGAGAGGGCTGAGCAAAAAGGCAAAGCTTTTGATTTACTAGCACAACTTTATTCCAATCTTCAGCTGTGATTATGTGATCTGGGCAATGACTTGAAGAGTAAAGTCGCAAATACAAGTGGCTGAAATGAGTTACATCTCTAGTGTAGGTAGGGCTGCCGTAGAGCTTAACATCTGGAGGGATCTCAGAGTAAAGTAGCTGTTCCTCTATGGCGAAAGGAGCCAGCTGATGTGATTCAGGCATTTGGTCAGGATGCCTGCATTTGGAGGTTTCCTGGGTGCACCCAATTGGGAGGAGACCTCAGGGTACACAGAACACACTGGAGAGATTATGTATCTCATAGCCTGGAAATGCCTTTGGATCTTAGCTAGAAGGACATCTGAATACCTTGCTCAGCTTGATGAAGCACTGTAGTTTACTTAACTACTGACTTGGTTATTGATGATAAACTACTCAAAAAACACCTGGAGTGACAATTTAATGAAGAGTGTGTAATTATTGTGGATTTGATAAAAACGTCTATTAAGGCTGAAGATCAGAATAACTCAAGAGAAGTGATTTCATATTTACCCAATGTGACAAAATAAAAAGTGCTGCCAAGTTATGAGAACTTCAACTATCAGTGGAATCTATCAGTATATCCATCCATCCATCCATCCATCCATTCGCTTCCGCTCATCCTTTTCAGGGTCGCGGGGGGGCTGGAGCCTATCCCAGCTGTCATAGGGCGAGAGGCAGGGTATAATTTTACAAATTATAATTATAGGGCAGCATGGTGGTGCAGTGGTTAGCACTGCTGCCTCACAGTTAGAATAACATCTGGAAGGCCTGGGTTCGATTCAACCTTGGCCCAGGCCTCTCTCTCTGTGTGGAGTTTGCATGTTCTCCCTGTGCTTGCGTGGGTTTCCTCCGGGTACTCCGGTTTCCTCCACGCACTTACTGGGGTTAGGTTAATTGGCTAATATAAATTGCCCATAGGTGTGAATGAGAGCGTGAATGTGAGTATGAAAGGTTGTTTGTCTCTCTGTGTTAGCCCTGTGACAGACTGGCGACCTGTTCAGGGTGTACCCTGCCTCTTGCTGGGTACACCCTGAACAGGCCGTGACC
>JASGAU010407630.1:7347-20452 GCA_030220045.1 Australoheros facetus
CCCCAAACTTCTCCGATTATGACGCCTCTGTGACTGTACAGAGTTTACTCTTCTGACTAATGAGCAGCGGGGTACCCTTCAAACAAACAGGTACGCATAACTGATCTAATGGATCTATGGATGACAGGAACGGTGTTAGGCAATATGGTTCGGAACAACTTTATATACTGTTCATTGTGATGATGAGGATGTACTGTATGTACAAAAAGAATGGGGGACCTATCTGAGGACACATCATTTTGGTTTGAGTGGGTGTGGATGGGTAAATACAGATATCACAACTGTAATTATACTGATGAGAGTCTAATTACACTAATTATAATCTCATTATCTTGGAACAGGTTCACACAGTTTACTGTTTACACAGTAACATTTCAGTACATCAGATGTGCCGAACTTGAGCTTTTTTAAGCATTTATATAATGCAGCTGGCACACAGACAGCCTAATAGAACTTTAACAACAAGAAGAGAAAATCAGTAACAAAATGTAGCCATGGATTGTGTCCTCATGTGCACAGCCACAGAATGTTGAAGAGAAACAAGTCTTTGCATGCTGAAAACTAACATTAAAAAGGTTCTTGAGGTTTCATGCTCTGACTTTAATATAATGATGCTCACCGTGGTCACACTGGCAGGAACGGTCATTTTGCGACCTTGTGAGTCCCAGGAGTGGACGAAGAAGTCCTGATGTCCCTCGTGAAGAACAACTGGTCTGTTTACCTGGATGAAAAATCACACATCAGCAGAAGTTAGCATGCTGCTAACAGCTCTGCTTTAAGGAAGCTCAAACATTCAGACTACAGCGAGCTGAAATATTTGGAAGATTAGATGATATTCTCTGTGAAACAGTGCTCAGTGATCTCAGACACTTGCTGCTGTTTCACATGTTGCAACAGTTCAGGAGAAGAATATCCTCACTGAGACACCACTCATCTAAGATTGCTCACCATCAACACACCATCTGTCTTTACTTCAAAGCGTCTGTCAGAGGTGCTGAAGAGAAACCTCGTGCGGTCGGTGCAGTCAGTGAAGCCCACTGAGAACACACACAGAAGAGTTATTGTTTAAAGACTGCAGCTCATGAAGAGACAGCAAAGAAGTAACTAATATGTCTTAAATGCATAAGAACAAAGCAATGAGAATGCTTATTAAATCAGATAGAAGTTATGGAATGATTATTACTTCTCCCAAGCAAGCAGACTCATGGATCGGAACTACAGGTAAGAATATGGACGAGGAGCAGCAGGTATCAGCTGACTGGGACTAGTTCAAACCAGCTGATCTCACTGATAAGATGATGACTGAGCTGGTACCATTCTACTACTGTGTATTATTCTATCTGGTTTCTCCTGACTGCACACTTCAGAGCCTCCTTCCATGTCTCTGACTGAATCAATGTTGTATCAGTTGTCATTGATGTCTACTGTCTTCTGTGCTGCTTTCCCAAAACAGTCACACAGTTGACTAACTAACTGAAATAACCCTGACTGAATGTCAACATGTACTCAGTTGTTTCCATTTATAGCTGGAAGCAAAAGTGCAATAAACATTTGTGGTAGAAAGTTTTGGTAAACTGTGCACATGTGAGCTAAGGTTCATTTCATAGGACTTTATGAGATGTTTTGGAAGATTGTGTTACCATTATCCTTCCATTCTCTTCAGCTTACCCTGTTCAGGGTCACGGGGGGCTGGAGCCTATCCCAGCTGTCATAGGGCGAGGGTACACCCTGTACAGGTTGCCAGCCTGTTGCGGGGCCAACACAGATATACAGACATGGGCAATTTAGAGTGACCAATTAACCTAACCCCACTAACTGCATGTCTTTGGGAGGAAACCTACACAGACACGGGGATACCGTGCAAACTCCACACAGCGAGAGAGAGGCCCGGGCCAAGGTGGAATCAAACCCGGACCTTCTAGATGTTGTTCTAACTGTGAGGCAGCAGTGCTAACAACCACGCCACCGTGCTGCCCCGTGTTACCATTATAATAAGCAAATATTTGTGAATCCCATATTTTTGGTGTGGTGATTTAGTGGGTAGCACTTTGTGTTCACAGCAGGTCATGTGGGACAAACCTGGGAGCTCTGGTTTGCTATCACAGTGGAAAAATGTGCTCGGCTAAGCTGAGTATTTCAGCTTAGGAGAAGCTGAATCTCAAATGCTTCATTTAAATAAAAGTTAAAACATACCGAGGAGGACCATTTTCCAGGTTCAACTAAGCAAGTGAAGTCCAAATCCACCCATCTATAAAGTCTTTAATCTCCAGTGGCCTCCTGTGCTACCCTCATGCCAAACCCAACAAAAACACCTTTTATACTCTTATAGTTTCCTGTTATTACCTTTGCCCAGTACTGTGCCCCGTCTCAGGTGCTTTCTCATCACGCTGAAAGTCAGCTGATCTGACTGAAACCCAGGTACACATGTTGGCTCCTCTGCAGTCACCAAACGTGGGTCCTAGGACAGAAGAAACAGCATTTTAAAGGCTGCCTGCAATGATTCAGTTGCAGCTACAGGCGTGTGACTGATACACGATTCATTCAGTTCATTTTTTCAAGGCACTTTTATTAATAAAACAAAACCTCAAAGTGCTTCACATTATTAGACAGAACAATACGTTATCATCGAGCAAACGTTACCAATCACACACAGTCAGGAGGAACAGCCCCCTTTCATGAACTCATCCTGGCAAGTGACTGTCGGCGAAGGCATCATAGATGCAGTTTCTCATACAGATGCCAAGAATCATTTAGTGATAAGGTAAAAACACAGCTGGCTCCTCATATGTTGTTGATTTAATTGGTAGAAGTTATCCAGGAAGTAGTTATGACGATAGACATTTTATACAATCATTTGATTTTATTAAAATGACACCGTTATTCCAACAAAGTTTAAAACCTCCCATTTTGTAAATTAGGTTACCCAGGGGTGCTGAATAAAAACACCCGGCACCTCACAGATGTGCTCAGCAGCTCACAGAGTGTTAAAATCAGTTTTCTATAAATAATTATAAATTAACAAATTTAAAAGGTTTTCTTCTGTCCAACATTCAGTTGCTAAAGACACAGTTACAGAGTTTTCCAAACTTTTACCATGTGATGGAAGAAAGGCTCATTAGCCCAGTGACTTTGCGGTTCCCAGTAAAACAAGCAAAATGATGATAATAAGGAGAATTTCTCCGGTGTAACCAAAGGGTGCTGTTCAGTTAATCTGCACTGTGGAGGTTTGCAGCCTAATGCAAAGAGGATGAGGCCACAGCTGCAGCCAGAAAAAGGTGGAGTTAGTTGCATTTATATCGCATTACTGCACAATACACTAAAAGCACCATTCCTCCACCTACACACATCCTTTAAGTGATTTATTTTAATCTACCACACACTCACTGATATATCCACAGGGAGAAAATCTGTGCTTCAGTAGGTATTTTGCCCAAGAACACTTCATCATGCAAACTGGAGACGATGAGAAAAATCTTTATTTTATTTTTTTTTAATAAAGAAAAAGACACTGTGTGAAATGTAAAAATGTAACCTTTAAACTAATAACAGATGAAAATGAATGCTTGCACTGATAAATGTTGGGACAGAGATAATAAAAACCAGAGAAATGAAAAATAAAACATCTAATGGAATATTTCATTCTAAATTAGGTTAATGCTCAAAGCATTTGGTATAAAACAAATACATCCATAGGTTCATCACTTTGTGATATGTGTTCCATGAACAATTAAAATCATTTTTAGTGACATAAAATTGCAAAGAATTTAGGGGTTTTCCCCTCTGTGGTATCTGTTAAAGAGAACACAAAGATGTCTCTGTCAGCTGGGACGGAAAACCAGCTTTGAATGCACGTGATGCTTGAGCTCTCATAAAGTGTGCATTAAAAACAGAGCTGAGCAATAATGGAAATCACTACATAAGCTCAGGAACACAGTCCATTACTGCAGCCACACAAAAACATTAAAGCATGCACAGAAAAAACAGAGAAAAACTACATGTGAAATATCACAACCTTCTCTGCGCCCACACTCGGTCCCGCAGTCCGACCAATCAAAATTTCAAATTCTTTGGAAATCAATGATGCGTTAAAGCTGAGATGGAATATTCTGCTTGTTATCACTCCATCTAATACATCCCACAGTGATTTTTCAGAGCACGTCTTGCTTATTTCAGCAAGACAGTGCCAAACCACTTTCTGCATGTTTTCATAAGAGCACAAAGTGCCTGCAGGTTAGACCCGTCACTCACTGACCATTCCAGCACAAATGGAAATGAAACAGTTTTACTGTCACTGGTATTTCATACAAAATGAGCAAATGTTTTATTTCAAAGCATTAAAATTTCACACTTTTGCCATGCTGTGTTTCTACTGTTTTTAAATAAATATAGGGTTGAAATGCCTTGAAGCACATTTAATTATGTTTACATTTCACCCTGCATTTTTCAACAATGGGCCACTTTTATAGAAGTAAATAATTATATAAGACATGTAATTCTTACCTGAAAAACAGTCAAAATGCACAAAATTGCAAACCAAGTGGTCCCCATCTCTTTATCTCAGTGAAAGCGGAAAACAACGAGCACTGTAACGATCTGTTTCTGAGTTATTCTTGCTCTGGTCTCCTGCAGGTGCTTACAGTAACTGAGTTCAGATGGACGAGTCACTGCAGCTACTTTCAGCACCTGACGTCAGCTTGAAGAGGCTCTGGTTGTGTATTCCTGATATGGTCATAGACACTGAACACACCTGAGCAGACAGATCCCAGTAGTTTCTGTTTGAATTCACGAACATTCAAAAGACATAAAAGAGGGATGAGAAAGCAGCAATGTCTTTAACCAACCTCCAACCTTCATTGTACACAGAATACACTCTGTGACACAACACATGTGCTGGAATGTTTTGCACAAAACCTGTAACACTTTATATCTACAGCACAGAGTAAGGTTCAATTTTACAGCAGCAAAAAATATACTGTATACTGTAGAATAACTTATGCATCTTCTGTTTTTCTGCCATCTGGAAAACATCTGATTGGCAGCAGCTTTACTTTCAGCATGTGATCCCAAACACACTGCCAACGCAGTAAAAGCAGCCCTGGATAGAAACAAATACACAGTGATACATTACCAGTCATGAATTGGCCTCCCCAGAGGCTGAACCTCAACATTATTGAAGCAGGGTAGGATCATCTTGACAGAGAAGGGAACAAACGGCAGTCAACAGCCAAGAGCACTTTTAGTAATAGTTACATCAACTCCACCTTTCCAGCATCACAAAAGTCATATAAAAACTAGGGATTTGCAGCTGCATCCAAGCCTTCCATCACCAAGCTCAATGCAAAGCGTTGATGCAGTGGTGTAAAGCACGCCGCCACTGGACTCTAGAGCAGTGGAGACGTGTTCTCTGGAGGGATGAATCACACTTCTCCATCTGCCAATCTGATGGAGGAGTCTGGGTTTGGTGGTTGCCAGGGGAACAGTACTTGTCTGACTGCACTGTGCCAAGTGTAAAGTTTGGTGGAGGGGGGGTTATGGTGTGGGGGTGTTTTTCAGGAGTTGGGCTCGGCCCCTTAGTTCCAGTGAAAGAAACTCTTAATGCTTCAGCATACCAAGACATTTGGGACAATTTGATGTTCCCAACTCTGTGGAACAGTTTGGGGATGGCCCCTTCCTGTTCCAACATGACTGCACACCAGAGCACAAAGCAGCTCCATAAAGACATGGATGAGCTAGTTTGGTGTGGAAGAACTTGACTGGCTTGCACAGAGTCCTGACCTCAGCCTGAGCTCAAACCTGAACCTTTGGGATGAATTAGAGCAGAGACTGTGAGCCAGGCCTTCTCTACAACATCAGTGTCTGACCTCACAGATGTGCTTCTGGAAGAATGGTCAGAAATTCCCATAAACACTCCTAAACCTGTGGAAAACCTTCCCAGAAGAGCTGAAGCTGTTATAGCTGCAAAGGGTGGGCCCACATCATATTAGACCCTCTGGATTAAGAATGGGATGCCACTCAATATCATATGCATGTGAAGACAGATAACGTATCTAATCAGCTAATCATTGATTAGTAATTCAGTGGATTTTGGCATGGTCAAGAGGACTGGCTGGTTAAAGTTCAAACCAACTATAAATCTTGGATTTGACTTAAACTACTTGAATGTGACAGGTGGGGTTGAGTATTTCAAACTGCTGATGTGTTGGAAATTTCCATGTACAAACATCTCTAGGGTTTACAGATAATGGTCTGGAAATACAAAGAAACATTCAGTGAGCAGCAGTGCTTTGTACAAACATGCTTTGATGATGGCAGAGATGAAAGAAGTGATAGACAGGTTCAAACTGAGAGAAAGGCAACAGTAGAGGCTCAAATGTTTAAGTACATGGAATATAACAGCAGAAGATTTTTTTGTTTGGCTGCTGAATGTTCCACAGTAGGTCAAATCTGCCTCATTAGATTTATTTTTTTATAGGTTATTAAGCAATGCAGTTACTGGTCCCATCCACCTGAGATCAAAATTGGACTTTATGTGGATCAGGAACTGAAAGGTGTTTGACAATTTTTGTCCAATTTTTGGCAGGAAAGTGAAAATGTTCAATCTCTCCAGCGTGTCCTGGGTCTGCCCCAGGGTCTCTTCCCTACTGGACATGCCTCAACTAGGAGCCTGATCAGATGCCTGAACTATCTCAACTAGCGCCTGTCAATATGGAGGAGCAACAGCCCTCAACCATCAGCCATTAGACTGACTGATCAAACCTTGTTTGTGTCAAATCTTTCACAAAGTTTTATGCAGGTAAAAGTGATTCTGAGAAGGTGATAAGAACTCGTGTAACAAAACAAAGATCTAAATGAATCAAAAAAGACAAAATATCCCAACAAATAGTGGAATAAAATTGACATCAGAAATAGATGCAGCAGAGAACATGGATGGAGAAAACATATTTGTTCATATCAGAGCATTAATTAAAAATTGTATATGGACATATTATTATACAGCACTTTTCTACTCCAACTGAGCACTCAAAGTGCTTATACAGCATGTTTGCATTTACACAAGCACTTCCATGTGTAACTAAGCTAAGCACTTCACACACATTCACACTCCAACGCTTGCATCGGAGAGCAACTTGGGGTTCAGTATGTTACCCAAGGATACTTTGGCATACAACCTAGAGCAGCCAGGAATTGAACCGCCAACCTTCCGATTAGTCGGTGAACTGCTCTACCTACTGAGTCATCACCACCCGCTGCTGCTTGCCTGCTGTATCTGCAAGAGATGGGTTCCATATCCAAACTTGTGATGAGTGATAGGACAGTGTGAAGCTTTCACTGGATCCTCAGTGCTTTATCAGCACAGCTGGTTCACAGGAAAAGCTCCATATGGAGGACAAATCATAACACGGTGGGCCTCATCTCTTATATCTGCAGCTGACAACAGTATAAAAGCAGTTCCATCATGCAGACTGGACTTCCTGTTAAAGCCCATCATTACACTGCTCATAAGCTTTTGGCAGGTCTTCAAGACAGCAACATAACTGTAACTGCACTTTTACATAAGCACAACGGTGCCCGCACTCACAGTGATAAACAACTGCAGCTTTCCATAGAAGGCTACAAGTCGAGGCATCTCATCAGATCTACAGATCAGCGATAAGTTGATATTAGGTTATGAGTTTATTTGACAGGCCCAGTCAAGACTGATGTGCATTGGAATGTGTTTTGTTCTGTGGGTTTACCAGAGGTGGGGTGAACGCTGCTCCTCAAATTGCTTGTTTTGGATAGAAAAGTGAAAGTGTGGTAAAAGTGAGCAGCGTGAACCAACATGCTAGTTGGGCTCCATTATAAGAAGTGTCTGCATTCAAATTCAACTGAGTATATTTAAACATTTGACCTGTAATGTTTGTATTATTTCCAATTAAATACAGGGATTCAAATATTATTAAATCACTGCATTCTGTATTTATCCACATGTTACACAGTATCACAACAGCCTTGTGCAACAACATTAGAATAATCTATGTCAAGTAGACAAAAGCAGACGTCAGCAAATGAAAATGCAAATTCAGAAAGTGGTGTTTTGGTAATATGAGTGAAATAAACACTGATGTCATTTCCAAAAACAAACACTGAGACACCAAGAAGAGTCAAAAATGGTCTGCATTGCTTCAGCGCTAATAAAGTGATTAGTGTGACTGTTCCCCAGCTGTCACACTACAACGTCCAGACATCCATGGAAAAAAGATCATTTACAAGGTTTAGCTCATGCATAAGTCAGCAGCAGTCTAGCTAGCTTGCTGGCATCTAAAAGAAGAAAGCATATAGCATGCATACACAACTTTGGTCATTAAGGCATGACATTATGACCCGAATACCGGAAATCCCTTTTCAGTTTGTGGCACAACACCGGAACAGTTGGTAAACCTGGCGGCTCGTGTGAGACAGAAAGACCGGCTGAAGTAACAGGACCTCAGCAAATTCCTCAGAAATGATGGAAAATGTAAGAAGCTGTTTGCATGAAGAGTTAAAAAACCAAAACATGTATTTGAAAAGTTCAGAAGCAAAAGCTGCTGAACGCCACCTCCATCAAGATGTTGAGTGAATATACACCAAACAAATAATTTCGCATTGAAATTGTCTGAATACTGTCTCTGCCTAGTCTGAATAATCGGTGTGCAGTCAAAAGCCTCTAAACTGTAGAGGAAGTAAAAGTCGTAACAAAGTTTCTGTAGGTGAACCTGATCCTCTGGAATTTGTGTTTACTTTCTGTTAAAATGCTTTGAAGAGGTTCAGTGATTAAAAATACTTATGGTATCATTTGTTTGTGCTTTTCATATTAAGTATTCTGAATTCAGAAGTGACTTCTTTATAAAAGTTGTGACTGTACTGTGAAGTGCTGCCATAGCATTTATTAATCACTCTCATATATTTGAATATACACTTTGTATATTCTTTCAAAATGTTCCAGCCACTCAGCTTTGCATTTATTTGATTTGGAAATCAATTTGAATTTATTAGACCTCAGTGTGTTTGGTGAGTGAACATAAACTTTCACAACAGTTTTGTTTTCAACTAAAAGTTTCCACAGCAGGGTAGTTGCTCAACTTTTCCCACCATCCACTTATTTACTTCATCTTTATCTCCCAGCGCAGAGAATGCTGCAGAGTTCACGTGTCTGGTCTTGTTTGTTGGAGACTGAGCTTTCAGTTTTATGTTCATTATGGTAGCCTAATCACACAGTCTATAATAGCTGAATGAATGATAAACAAAGCTGCATTTTTCTCATTTAATCACTTCAGCTCCTTTATGCAGGTTCAAGTTGAGGTCAGTATGCATGCTCGCACAGTGTGATTTATTTATTTATTTTTAATAACATGGTGTTTTAAGATTTGATTAATTTGTTGTTCATTTGAGCTGAACAAGGAAAGCTACATGTAGCGCAGAAAACCTAAAAGTTTATTCCCACATCATCTCTGGGTGGAGTTCGCTTTGCAAAAAACATCATGGTTAATGGATGTGAGCAACAAGAATCCTTCAGCCATAAAAAGTACTGAACTCTCTGACACTTAATAAAACTGATTCCCACTCCAACTCCTTCTGACAATTTAGATTTGTAATGTTTTGTAATTACAATCTGGCACAAGTCTTGTCTACTTCTTATTCTCATCTGCAACTCTACTAGAATGGATTTACATTTGTTGAAAACAAACTTTATTTTTCTTGTACTGTAATTTGATGCAGTCTCTCAATTCATTCTCCTTCTGAAACAAGCTGGTTGAGCCTCCTCCCCCTGCCTTTATGCCAGCAGTTTGTGATTGGTCTCCCTGGCTTCTCTCCAAGAGCTGCGCCAAAAGTAGGAAAAGTGTCCTTGTGTCCCTCTTTAAACCTCTTGTACCACTCAAAAACATGTGTGACATAATATTAACTTCATACACTTGCTGCAGCATTCCTAGTGCTTCAACAGAGTTTTCCTCCAACTGGACCAGAAATTTCAGGTTGGTTCATTGCTCTGTCAGGTTGGTTTGTTCCTATCATAATATTTGAGATACTCTGTCAGCCCTATGAGGCAACATATCTGATATTCCTCTTGCCACTCCTAGTCCTAGTTTCTGACAGTACACTTTGACCAGAATGGAAACAGTAGATGCAGTATTGAAGGATTTGGAGGAGTTTCAAACCCAGGTCCTTACCCTCCGTGGACGGTAGCTGCGCTCCTTCAGCTTGGGAGCAAAGGAAGAAACAGGGCACAAAATTTGCAACCTTGCACACTCTTGCACCCAGTATATGGACTTACTGCCAACACAGGGTGTAGCTCTAACATGCGTCACTGAATGCATGGAAGCTGTCACTAGATGCATTTTGGAGTTAAAAGTTCACCCCAGAAAATCTAATAAATTGTAAATGCACATGTGGTGGATATGTGTTTTTCAGCCTTCCACAAAACATCCTCACCATTCTAGACATGTAACCCTAGTATCAGGATGTCTGGCCTAGAAGCAAAGCTGTTTTCATATTCTGTTTGACTGTTGTAGAAAAATGGTGACCAAACAGGACAGGGACATTTTGCCTTCCAATATCAACCAAAATGGACATAAAATCAAGGTCTGTACATGTTTTGTAGGCCAGAAAATCTACAATATGCACAACATAGTGAATATGGTGATTCTGTGGTTCTGCTTTTGGCATCAGTTTGCCTTGGACAGTTTTGACTAATGCAGTTTTGGTTTGGACTCATGAAAAAAGACTTTAGATGAGACACAGTCCGCTGAGAAAACATGGACTCGTGGAAAAAAAAAAAATCGAGTGTTACCACTGCACCATGGTTAAAGCAACAGGAGCACTGCACTCAAACCTCACCACAATCGGCCACGTCCATGTGTAACTAATCCAAGTGCTTACTGTTTCACAATCACACACATTCATACTCCAATGCTTGCACTGGAGAGCAACTTGGGGTTCACTATCTTGCTCAAAGATAGTTTGTCACACAGCCCAGAGCAGCCAGGAATCAAACCAGCAACCTTTCAATTAGTAGGTGACCTGCTCTACCTCCTGAGCTGTACTATAGTATAGTATAGTATAGTATACCTATCCAGGAGGTGGCACCTGGATAGGCTCCAGGTGCCCCCCCCCCAGCCTGAATTGGATAAGCAAATGGAGAAAATTGAGGATTGTCAGTTTTCTTACTTTTAAAAAACTGATTTGTGTCTTGCCTAGCTTGTCTTTCTTTTATTTAGTATTTCTGCATTTTTTTTCTTGCAAATGGCTTATGTTGGAAAAAAATTTCCCCATTGTGGGACTAATAGTGAGTGGCAGTGGCGCAGTGGGTAGGCGTTCGCCTTGCAGCCGGAAGGTTGCAGGTTCGAGCCCCTCTCCCTGCGCTGCGTTGTGTCCTTGGGCAAGACACTTAAACCACATTGCCTAATGGTAGCGCCGGTCTCTGGCTGCATGACCGCAGATGCTCGTCTCTGGATGAGTAATCTGGAACCATCATTTCGTTGTGTACCTTGTGCGCGCAATGAGTAACATCTTAATAAAGGTATTCGTAATTTCAATATCGATATAGTTTAAAAATGCCTTCCAAATACTATTTACACATTCCTGAGGCTATTTAACCAGGATGGCACTTTCTATCAAAACATATCTGAATGTGAAATCCATCTGACGAGTCTCAATAAGAGTACATTCAACCACTCAGCATCCATCCAGGGGTGCCAAAAATGGGGCAGGAAAAAAAAGTGGGACTCCCACCATTCTTATACTAAAAGTGTTGAACTATTTCTTCATATGAAAAATATAAGCCCACAATTTTTTAAATGTATAGCAAACATTTACAACAAAAGCCTGTCACCTCCTCCTCATGCTGGTCATCAGCTTGGTCACACACTGCTATATCAGCAGGGTGGAACGTGGAGCTGGCAGTCACAGTCATTACCTCCACTTTGGAGGATAACATTTTATCAAGAACCTCATCTTGACCTGTTTATTTGCCGTTTGTAACAGTCAATTAAAATGCAGTTCCTTTACCACCCCTACGTATCATAGTTGTTAGCTTTGTTTGTTGTTATAGTTCATATTGAGATATTTAAATCCCGCCCCTGGGCCATCTACAAAAATCCACTTCAGCATCAAGCGCTCCT
This sequence comes from Australoheros facetus, assembly GCA_030220045.1. Lineage (NCBI taxonomy): Eukaryota > Metazoa > Chordata > Actinopteri > Cichliformes > Cichlidae > Australoheros > Australoheros facetus. The sequence continues at coordinate 19,485 of JASGAU010407630.1, forward strand.
CCTGTCGCCTCCACCTCACAAGAGCTGAGCGATGCAGCGTCAGGAATAAAAACTGTACCAATAGAGCCTGTTGACTGCCATCTCCACTAACTGATAAGGAACGAACTGAGTTAGTTCAGAGTCCATTTCAAGTTGAAAACAACTTCACATCCCCTAAACAGAAGAATGGATGAAGGCACCAACATGAGTATTTTAACAGACTGGAGAAAAATAATCAGAAGAAGCTGGCTGATGTACTCTAAAAAAGATGATAGTTTGCAAACCACCTGCTCAAGGTCTATGAGGATAGACAGGAGCATAATGCTCACATGGCAACATGGAAGGACCTGGAGGTCCGATTATCAAAAGGGTTCACAACTGATAAACAAGAGATGGCACTCGCTGAGGGTGAGACGAAAAAGATGGTGTGGTGTTCTGTATCGATTGGTGGAAAGAATTCAGTCCTTAGCTGAAAGAAGCATGGCTTTAAAGGGGTCCACAGAGACAGTGCACGAACCAGATAGCGGCTTTTTTTTTAATGACTTGAATTTTATTGATTTATATCAATTTATATCAGCAGGGTGGAACGTGGAGCTGGCAGTCACAGTCATTATCTGGCAAACAGAATCCAAAATGTCTGATGAACTCTATTAGTTCAAAAATAATACACAGCATTGTGAAAGAGATCAAAGTATTTCTCCATCATTTTAGATTGCACCCCTGATTTGAGTCTCAAAGAACAGCTCTGTCAGAGTCAGGATAGTGTTACTAGAAGACATCCCACTGTCACTTGGTGTTGGCTCTCACTGCGGTATTGTATCACTTCCTGTTCCTGTTTAGGAGCACAGTCGTGTTTTGCTGTCTGTTAGCTGTTAAATCTGTATAKCTCGATTTATCTGGATAACAACATATTTTAGTGTAATCTTCACCTACTTTATCTAGCACACTCTTTGCTGAATCACCTGTAGTCACATTATTCAATTTATTTG
>JASGAU010407632.1:0-21734 GCA_030220045.1 Australoheros facetus
CACACACACACACACACACACACACACACACACACACACACACACACACACACACACACACACACACACACACACACACACACACACACTCACACACACAAAACAAGCAAACACACACATGATGCAAGTAATAACAGTAATATAAATACAAGCACAGGAATAGAAGTGACACTTATGATGCTCTCAGCAATTATAAATATTTGGTTTGGAAATATTTGTGATGTCAGTTTCCTAGTAACTGGTGTCAGCGCCCATGTATGTGTGTGCCACAAGCTGCCAATCAGCTGTGCCAGTGACATTTTCTAGTCATAAAATGCTATTAAAGTTTATGTGTTATGGATTGAGAAATTTGCACCTTCATTGGAAGCAGGACTTTCAACTTTTTCAGTTGTTGAATACTGAACTTGACTCCTATGACTTAGGAGACCATTATGGAAAGTCCCCCAGCAGCCTCAGCCCATAGCATAACCAAGGGATGGCTCAGGGCCACCTGATCCAGCCCTAACTGCAAACTTTATCAAAAAGGAAACTTAAAAGCCTTGTCTTAAAAGTAGAGAGGGTGTTTGTCTCCTGAACCCAAACTGGGAGCTGGTTCCACAGAAGAGGGGCCTGAAAGCTGAAGGCTCTGCCTCCCATTCTACTTTTAGAAACTCTAGGAACCACAAGTAAGTCAGCAGTCTGAGAGCAAAGTGCTCTATTGAAATAATATAGACCTATGAGGTCTTTCAGATATGATGATGGGGCCTGGTCATTCTGATAAAGAAAATTGATTATTCTAATAAGTCTGACGACATTCGGAGCCCCTCTTGTGTCTTTATTTTGCCACACACCTGTGACCCACTCCCCTCCTGTCTGTGCGTGTTCTGTTTCAGAGGTGTGATCCGTGTGGATGTCAATATTCAGGACATAGACTTGGACCAGTGTGTAACAGGGGAAGGCTGGTTTGCTGACACTCACCAGTGCAACCGCACCACCATGGAGGTAAATCCAGTTAAGGCCCGGGAGATAAACTGCCTCTGAGCTAGAGGTGAAAAGTTGAGTTTTTGTGTTTTTGTTGTTTTCAGTAAATTAAACAATCAAATTACATGAACCAATGACTGATAATAAAAAAAAAAGCTGCAAACAGCTGGTTCATTGCCTCACCTTACCTTCACTGCAATCTTTGAAGTGGTTTTCTGTAAGAGTTGGGTTTAAAAAAAAAAAGTGCCATGGCACTTGGTGTGTTTGGTGCAGATGCACAGCCAGCTTCACCAAAATGTAGCCATCATCAAGAGGCATTCAGAAATGTTGGGTTGGTCATATTTCTCTTATTGTATGGATTGCCATGAAAAATGGTGCAAAATCTCACAGGGGATGAGGAGTAGTTTTTTTCTGGAGCTTGGAGATCATTTATTGATTGGTTTAAATGTCCTTTCAGCCTAAACATTAATTATCAAGCATACTGTGTTGAATTATCTCTTTGAGGATGAAGCCTGCAATATTTGCTAGATAATTCAAAGTAAGGAGAAAGGACTGTGAAAGGGGGAACTAGGCAGCACTACATGGTACATACTGTGCAGTACCCACAGCAGAGTACTTACAACAGTAACAGGGCATTAGGAGGCCCTCTCTGTGTGCAAGACAAACACATCCAGCCTGTCAGCTTTGGCAGTTATATATTTGGCGAGCTCTTTATACTGCCTGATGTGATTGAATTTTGAGATAAAAAGGTTGATCACGTGTGCACCTCTTGCTTGATTTCTTTTAGGAAATTTCATCTTTAATGTGAAACAAACAGTTTGTTGTTTGAAAGAGAACATTTATATATTGAATGAATGAAAGCTCTGCCCGGACACAGTCTGGTGCTGGTCACCACCTACAGCTCAGATTGGTTCATTGATTCTGTTATGGCAGGGATGGCATTATGCTCCTTGACAACTATTTCTGCATATTTGAGCAACAATTACCCAGAGGCTTGTTGAAAATGATAAAGAATGGTTAGAAAATCTTGTTGCTTCATCTGTAATAAGCACAGCATATTTTTCTCAAGTTGTATTGTAAAAATATATATATATGTTGGCTTTATTCAGCATTTCCCTGTTTTCTGTGATGGAGAGCAAGCTCTGACTCTGCAGTCGTCATGTTTGTCCGCTGAGTTGCTTTTCCTCAGCTGCTCAGCTGCTGTAGCAGATATTCAAGTTCTTCTGGTGACATCATTTCTCTAACTACAGTTTCTGTTGGTCAGGGCTGGAAGTGCATTCAACCCTGACCTGAAGCTAACATGGAAAACATATTCTTAAAGTGTTGATTTTCCCTGATATTCAACCTCTGTGCTTTTCACATAAAGAATGACCTTCATCTGGACACGCTGTGTTTACGACTTTATCACTGCAGGAATGCCACACCTCAGGCTACTGTCAATTTATATGAATACTAAACAGCAGAGAAGCTGTTTATATTGTTTTTAGTTACATCGTACATGCACACTCTAAACACAAAAAGGTTTAAGCCCCGTGTGGTGTCGTTACTTCATTTTGGCCTCTTATCCTTTGCTCATGCTTTCACCCATTCACACGTCCACTGTTTTGTCTGCTACACCCCTCTGCTCCACCTTCGGTTTCTCTTTTTTCTGCCAATGTGTCTGTACAAACCCAATCCTCTACCGCTCATCTTAGCCATCTATTTAAAGATGGCTGTTCAGGGTGGTAGGCTGCGGGATGATCTGTTGGATTATTGCAATAATCCAGCCCGTTGACATACTTCCCTTTTATGCACCATACTGACACAGGTCTGAAGCACAAGAGAAGAGCACTCTCAAAAATCCCCAAATCTACATGGCACCCTTTGTCCCGTCCCGCATTAACTGGCTCGTACTAGGTCACCCACTTCTTCTGTCCTGTTCGCCCCATATCTCCTCTGTTATTGGCTCATCATCTGTTGCCATCTCAAATCTCATAATAAATTATGCGGCTTTTTCTAGCCTATTTGTGCCACATCGCTTTCTGCTGTGTTTCGTTACATTGTTCAGTTATCTCACATGCAGGTTTGTCCTGTCTCATCCATCTCATCCTGATCTTTTGTTTCCACCGGTCTCCTCTCTTCTTAGCTTGTGTAGTCGTCCCTCTTTCTGTGTCACTTTTTCCTGTTCTGCCACATCCTCTTCAAATGTAGTTCATATCTGTTCAGTTTAGAAGACCTCATTTATTTTCTGTTGTCTTACTTCATCTCCTGTCATTCAAGTGACTGGGAATATTTTGGTTTGGGATTTTTTCTTTTGTTGTCTCAATAGTTACAGAGGTCTTAGTCCAGCCTTAAGATCCTAGAATAATATGCCATCTGATCTGCTTATTACATGGTTTGAAATGTTCAGTACACCCCTACTTCCAGATCTTTATGATATTAGATTAAGGACGGGTTATTTGGTCTATCAGAACTAGTTCTTTGGACTTGTGTCCAGCTCCATTAGCACTCAGATGTGATCTTATCCAGGCTCCAGACGTTCAGGGATGTTGCTTTCTGGATTAACTGCTCAGGCAGTTCTGGCCTTTTAAAAGATCCAACTTGATGTCTAAATTTGGTCAAAAAGTGAAAATCTTTAACTTTTCTATCAAATTAAGTTTGTTGGCAAAAGGTCCAAAGGCGTTGAAGACGATATGATCTTTCACTTTCCAAAAGAATGTCTTTTTCTAGAGGTCTTTTCAACAACTTGGAAAGCAAACAAACAAACAATAACAACAACAACAACAAAAATCTTTATTTTACTTTCCTTTTTTTTTATAACCAAAGCTCCGCATTGTTTAGATGTTTAGCAAAGTGGTCTTTTCAGTGTCTTCACAACAGCTATTTGTTGGTTGGGTAAACTGTGTGATAACAGCTCACATTTTGTCAGATTGTGCACATAAAGTGTCACAATCAGTAGAGCAACAAATACAAAAATCACATAGCACAGTGGACGAAGGTTTTCTGCGCTGACAGTGTGGAACCAGTGAGCCTGTTGCACTCATCTCTCTGGCTCTCCTTTTTCATTTGTTACTATCTGTGGCACTGTTCACGTATATATCCCACCGTAGCAGTCATTTTGCTCGTGGAGCGAGTCCCTGAAAATGTGCACAGTCACTGCTGTTTTTAAATGCTAGCCTGTTTCATCTCTCCCGTCTCTTCTTCATTTCTTTTGGGAATTGCGTTTTGTTTCCCACATGGCTCTTAGAGCCTATCATGCACGCCTCTTGGTTTTTAGTTGTAAGAGAAAATGTAACTTTAAATGTTAGAAGTGAAGTGGTGTTTATATTTTATACACAATGGGAATAACAGTAGTTTTTTTAATGGATGTTTGGAGAGAGTTATTAAAACACAACTTACTGTTTAACATGTATAATTTGACTTAGCTGTGTATGTGCAGTTACGTCAGGTTTTACTGGAGAGAGTGCAGGACTGAGAGGCAGGTTAAATAACAAATGGTGAGCCTTTGTCATTTATTTTTGATTTGCTCTTATACAAGGATAATCTTGCTTTCAACAACCTCAGTGAACCTATAACTACCCTCACTGAAAGCACAGGTGATGCTATAATATTTAGTGTCATGCACTTGTTATTTTCACATCTGCAAACATTGAATCTTGCTATAACAAGTATTGCAGGAGACTTGTGATATTAATAATAATTAAGTAAACAAACCAACAGAGCACTTTTTATGACCATCCAGCAGTTAATCAGAGCCACTGAATGCAATAGTACTGTATATTACATTAGGTCAAATGTCAGGTTTTTACTACAAACACTGATACAAACTACAGGCTATGAGGCAGCCATGATGCTGTAAAGCTTTAGAAATGGCCAGCAAGTTTCAACTTAAACATTACAGAGTGAATCTACTGATTTACTGCAAATATCTGCTTGAGATGTGCTGTGTTTAATCCACATCACATTAATGCTCAGCCCGTGCCATTAGACCTTATTCAAGCATCTGATAAGGTACACGTGTGAGGCCAGTGTGTGTGTGTGTGTGTGTGTGTGTGTGTGTGTGTGTGTGTGTGTGTGTGTGTGTGACTATTTGCTGGTGAACAGGATTTCTCTAGAAAAGGATAATGCTCTCAGCTGAGGCATTATGTATCCATTTAGCTTTTAACTTAGATTAACACACAGCATCCAAGTGTGTGTGTGTGTGTGTGTGTGTGTGTGTGCGCACGCGCGCACGTGTGTGTGTGTGTGTGTGTGTGTGTGTGTGTGTGTGTGTGTGTGTGTGTGTGTGTACTTGTTCCTCTGTCCCGACTGGCTAAATTGAAGCTAGCATCAGAGGGAAATAGAGTGAGAGAGAGTAATGCGACCCTGTTTTTAACCTCTATTCATTCAGGTTCTCTTAGTTTCACAGTGCTGCTGTTTCCTAACCTCACAGGTCAGCATGATTTTAACCTAGGACACACAGTTTTGTTTGGCTTTGTTGTTTGGTTCATAGCTCTTTTTTCCATTTAAACATGATCTAATTTCACATTTATGTCCTGAGATCGTCAGATGCATGTTAATGTCGCCACCTTGTCTGTTTTATAATACATGTAATACAATACATATTTTGAAACACAATGGTAGCACTTTCTAGGAACGTTCATGTTTATGATGCTAAAGTGTGCCATAATGGATTTACATTTGTTTATTAGTAAGGTGAGCTTTATGGGTACCCTGACAGACTGGTACTCCTTCAGCCAAACAGTTTTTGTTATTTTGTCCATCCTTACCTCTTGTACTAACCACATACTGACAGCTGTTCACGTTTACCCTGCAGTTCTCAAGGGGGCACCTATGTAACTATTTAGTTTAGGCTGTTTGTGTAAGCCGCTGTTTCCACGATGAGGTCACGACGCTGAAACTTGAAAAGACATCAGCAGTTAAGGTGTTAGAGAAGTAGCTAACCCCCATGCTGCAGTAATCAAGGAGTGTTTCCAGGTGTTTTGGAAGACTACAGTAATTAAACCTTATTTCAGGTGAACACACGGTTATTAGTACTTACCAGTTTTGTATTTGAATGTGACTTCCTTTAATTGTTTTTAATAACATTCCACTGAAATTGAAAATAGCTTTCTTTTGGAAAATATTAGAATATTACAGATACTAGTCTTTACCCACCTAAGACCACAAATAAAAACATCTCTTGACCCTCTGCAGTTTGCATATAGACCAAATCTGGGAGTGGATAATGCAGTCATCTACATGCTGCAGAGAACTTACTCTCATCTGGATAGTAACGGCGACTCAGTGAGGATCGCCATTTTTGATTTCTTGAGTGTGTGTAATGGGATTCTGCCACTGCTACTAAGAGAGAAGCTACAGGACTAAACATGTCCACCAACTCATGGATTCCTGACTACCTGACAGACATGCCACGGTATGTCAGATTCTTATTTGTCCTGTATACCCCACACTTTCAGTACAACTCCAGGTCATGCCACCTACAGAAATACTCTGATGATTCTGCAGTAGTTGGATGTATAAGTGATGGGCGGGAGAAGGATTACAGAGAACTAGTTGATGAATTTGTGCAGCGGTCTGGGAGGAATCATCTGTTTCTGAATGCGAATTGAACCAGAGAAATGGTGATCAGCTTCAGAAAGAAGAAGGCAACCCACAACCTGTGTCTGTCCTGGACAGGATGTTGATATGGTTGAAGGAGCACAAGTACCTGGGCTGAACTAGAAGACCATGACAAAACGGGGAGAAGCAGACTATGTTTCCAAAGGAAGCTGAGATCCTTCAGTGTGCGGAGTATACGTTGCTGTGGTCTGCTGGGGGACCTGCTCGAGGTCCGGTGTCCTGCAGGTTTTAGATGTGTCTGCTTCAACACACCTGAGTTAAATATAGAAGTCATTAGCAGGACTCTGGAGAACTTGACTGCATACTGAGGAGGTAATTCAGCCATTTGATTCAGTTGTGTTGGATCAGGGACACATCTAAAACCTGCAGGACATTGGACCTCGAGGCCTGGATTTGAGGAGCCCTGCTATAGAGGAAGGCTGGCTCAGTAATTGGCAAACAGGACACTTTTGAAGCTGTGGCGGAGAGGTCACTAAAAAAGCTGTTATCCATCATGGATAATCCTGACCATACGCTGCACCACTTACTGGACAAGCAGGGGAGCACCAGACTGATTCAGCTCCACTGCCACAAGGACAGATAGATACAGGAAAAACAAGAAATACCACATGCTATCACCCTCTATAATACAACTTATCCGTCTGGTATCTGTGAGATATTATTGTTGTTGTTGTTGTTATTTCATCATCATTTCAAATATTGTAACAAAAGAATTTCCCAAAATGGATATTTCTCATTGCATCACATTAAGGCTAAATTGGATAAGAGAGGGGTGGTTATCACAATTTAAATGTAAATCACCTAATGCAGTGGACCTGGTTCAATTGGGGCCTCTTGGCCAGGTCATGTATGTAATGGAGAACTAGTTCTCAAACATTTTTACCTGGTAAAATAAAGGTTTAAAAATTTTTTTTTAAATTGTTGTAATACTCGATTATAACAATGGTGCACCTCAAAGTTCAACTCTGGGTCCTCTGTAATTTAGCTTGTATTTTACGGATCTACCTGATGTTTATGCAGATACTGTAACTGTTGGGTGTATGCTGATAATACAGCAGAATCAATGTGGAAAAATTCTTACATAGAAGGAGGAATATTAATAACAGAATGTTTAAAGTTATACAGTGATGATGCACATGCTATTATTTGCTCATAAATCAAATACTTTCCAACCAGCAAGAAACTCTTTCCACACGCTAAACAGCAGTAAAACTTCATAACAAACATTTAAATTCACAGGATAAAAAAATCAAGTTGATATTACTGATCTTTGTAAAATTGCAAATATATATGATTTGTTAAACATCTGCCAGTTTAAACATAATCAAATTTCCTTACATTCTCATTGTGTAGCAAGAGCAGTAAATAACCTTTCAGAATTGTGCGTATGAGCAATCACTGTTTTCTTACAAAACTGGGTAACGCTTTTTTTTAAGGCCCGCCCTTAGGCCGTAACTATCCTGTAAGTAAATTTTAGTTATGTGGAATTATGCCGTAATTATTTTTAATTCCGCCGTAATTATTTTTAATTCAGCCGTGGTAAAAATAATTACGGCTGAATTAAAAATAATTCAGCCATAGTCAAAATAATTACGGCAGATTAAAAATAATTACAGTGGAATTAAAAATAATTATGGCGGAATTAAAAATAATTCCGGCAGTATTAAAAAATAATTAAGGCGGAATTAAAAATAATTACGGCGGAATTAAAAAATAATTACGGCAGATTAAAAATAATTACGGCGGAATTAAAAATAATTACAGCGGAATTAAAAAATAATTACGGCGGAATTAAAAAATAATTATGGCGGAATTAAAAATAATTACGGCGGAATTAAAAAATAATTACGGCAGATTAAAAATGATTATGGCGGAATTAAAAATAATTACGGCGGAATTAAAAAATAATTACGGTGGAATTAAAAAATAATTACGGCAGATTAAAAATAATTACAGCGGAATTCAAAATAATTCAGCCGTAGTAAAAATAATTACAGCGTAATTAAAAATAATTACAGCATAATTCCACATAACTAAAATTTACTTACAGAATAGTTGCGGCCTAAGGGCGGGCCTTAAAAGAAAGCGTTACCCAAAACTGTATATATCTGGAACACTACACCCACAGAACACTCTGTTTCTTGCAGTGTATTCCCATTCCAGGTCAGGGTTTTCGATTGGGTCAGTACTGCTGTCGCTGTAAAGAGGGATATTACAACCCTGACATCTCCCCTCAGGACTCAGGTAAGTTAACCATTACTCTCAGTTACTTAATCAACAAAGTAAAGTAGTACTGTGGGTGTACTTACTTAACCAACAGGTTAAGTAACAGAGAAACTCCCTGGAGGTTGCTTTGACCTTGCAACTCTGTGTACTGTTTTCTGTCCAGATAAGGGGAAAAAAATATTTAGAGTCTAAAAATATATTTTGAATTTTTTGCAACAGACAATTGACCACATTGGAGTACACATCCTAACGGTGTGTATTTGTTTCAGATAAATGCTGATTTTTATTATTTTAGTGCTAGGAAGTTAAAAAATTTCATTCCAGACAGTTAGAAGCTATAATTGGCATATTCTGGGAAATTTCAGAGTGTTCTTCAATGTTAAGAATACAATATTTCTACAGACTGTATCATCTAGAATCTTTATTTTAGCTTGGTTTCCCATTTTACTCCCATTATGTCAAATCCCCTATCTTTGGCTTCTCTTTGGTTTTCACCAGAGTTAGACAGCATAAAAATACAGTGGGTACAGAAAGTATTCAAACCCCTTTACATTTTTCACTCTTTGTTTCATTGCAGCCATTTGCTAAAATCAAAAACTTCATTTTATTTCTCATTAATGTACACTCTGCACCCCATCTTGACAGAAAAAACAGAAATGTAGAAATTTTTGCAAATTTATTAAAAAAGAAAAACTGAAATATCACATGGTCATAAGTATTCAAACCCTTTGCTGTGAGACTCATATTTAACTCACATGCTGTCCATTTCTTCTGATCCTCCTTGAGATGGTTCTATTCCTTCATTGGAGTCCAGCTGTGTTTAATTAAACTGATTGGACTTGATTAGGAAAGGCATACACCTGTCTATATAAGACCTCACAGCTCACAGTGCATGTCAGAGCAAATGAGAATCATGAGCTCGAAGCAACTGCCCACAGAATTGTGGCAAGGCACAGATCTGGCCAAGGTTACAACAGAATTTCTGCAGCACTCAAGGTTCCTAAGAGCACGGTGGCCTCCATAATCCTTAAATGGAAGAAGTTTGGGACGACCAGAACTCTTCCTAGACCTGGCCGTCCAGCCAAAATGAGCAATCGTGGGAGAAGAGCCTTGGTGAGAGAGGTAAAGAAGAGCCCAAAGATCACTGTGGCTGAGCTCCAGAGGTGCAGTAGGCAGATGGGAGAAAGTTCCACAAAGTCAACTATCACTGCAGCCCTCCACCAGTCGGGGCTTTATGGCAGAGTGGCCCGACGGAAGCATCTCCTCAGTGCAAGACATATGAAAACCCGCATAGAGTTTGCCAAAAAACACATGAAGGACTCCCAGACTATGAGAAATAAGATTCTCTGGTCTGATGAGACAAAGGTTGAACTTTCTGGCGTTAATTCTAAGCAGTATGTGTGGAGAAAACCAGGCACTGCTCATCACCTGCCCAATACAATCCCAACAGTGAAACATGGTGGTGGCAGCATCATGCTATGGGGGTGTTTTTCAGCTGCATGGACAGGACGACTGGTTGCAATTGAAGGAAAGATGAATGCGGCCAAGTAAAGAGATATCCTGGAAGAAAACCTCTACCAGAGTGCTCAGGACCTCAGAGTGGGCCGAAGGTTCACCTTCCAACAAGACAACGACCCTAAGCACACAGCTAAAATAACAAAGGAGTGGCTTCGGAGCAACCGGCCCAGCCATAGCCCTGACCTAAACCCAATCGAGCATCTCTGGAGAGACCTGAAAATGGCTGTCCACCAACGTTCACCATCCAACCTGATGGAACTGGAGAGGATCTGCAAGGAAGAATGGCGGAGGATCCCCAAATCCAGGTGTGAAAAACTTGTTGCATCATTCCCAAGAAGACTCATTGCTGTACTAGCTCAGAAGGGTGCTTCTATTCAATACTGAGCAAAGGGTCTGAATACTTATGACCATGTGATATTTCAGTTTTTCTTCAATAAATTTGCAAAAATTTCTACATTTCTGTTTTTTTCTGTCAAGATGGGGAGCTGAGTGTACATTAATGAGGAATAAAATGATAATTAATACTTTCCGTACCCACTGTAGATGTAGCCACCATGACATCACCCAGTGAATTTTTGAACAATCTAAAACCACAAGGAATCCTGTTAATTTTAAAATCAGATCTTTAAGATGCAAAATTCTAAATCAAATTGCTTATTTCAAAATCAAGATAACTTTTATACTGTTTTAAGTGCCGTTGCTAATGGAGGTCACATTTATATGAGGTGTTCCCATGGCTTTGTGTAGGTTGTATAGATGCATTTGTATCTGTATGCGATGCAGATGGAGCCCCTGTGAACGAGAGTGACGGCAGCGGTATGTGTTACCCGAACATGCCCATCTGTCTCCCGTGCTGGCCGGGCTGTAAGAGCTGCCAGGATGGTGCACCCTGCTGGGTGCAGGAGGACTGGCTTCTTAGGTCTGGTGTGCTTGCTGTCCAGGGGGTTTTCATGGTGCTCATCTTCATCAGCATGCTTGTGGCCTATCGGCATCGTCGCAACCGGGTGAGTCGGATCTTTTGGCTCAGCAGGGCCGCCATATGGATGATGTTTAGATGGAAGGATGACAGTGACCATTGAGCCAAGGTGCAGTATGTTAAAAATAAATGCAGTTTTTATGAAAAGTTTAATCAGAATCATAAAATCAACCACAGCGTTATGTTTTAGTAGTAGCATAATCCACATGACATTAATGTGTAGTAGTATATTTTGCACTGCTGTTTGTGACAGCTTCTCATAACTGCTGTTCCTCTCCTCCTCCACCCTCAGAGGATCCGGGCTTCTGGCCTCCTGCTGTTGGAGACAATCTTGTTTGGGTCCCTGCTCCTCTACTTCCCGGTGAGTTTTTGGCTGAGCCAGCCGACTGAGAGCGCCACAGATTAGAGCTCTTTGCGGATCACTGCACAGCTCCACACCTGAGATTATGTGACAATGGACAATTTGTGGGGAGGGTGAACGGGGTGAGGACGTGTGCGTGAAATGGGCTGGGTGGGTTCATCGTCTACACGTTTCATAACATCCCTCGGCTCCGGTCATAGATTATCAATCAATCTTTAGATTCATTTTACCAATTAAAGAGCCGTTAACATAACCGTGCTGTGATTTTTTTTAATCTATCTGAAAGTGTCGGTCAATTTGATCTCATCCCCGCAGAGTGATTTAGTGTGTGGAGAGCCAGTCCTGTACTGCACATTACAGATGATTTAGTTTAATGTCAAGTGAGTGTGTGAACGTGTTAATGGATTCTGGATTTGAATTTTGATAGTACAACAGAGATTCATTTCACAACGGGCTTCATATTTGATGGCTATATTAGACTGTAGATTTTTAAAAAATGATCATGTGATCTCCGAAAGGGCACTTTGAGGTCCTGGATTTGTTTGATATTTTCATTTTGGCAATGACAGGAGACAATCCTGAAATAGGATTTTTTCTTTTCTTTTTTTTTTTTTTGGCTTTTGATTAGGAAGAAGCCCAGTTTCAGCTGTGGTGGAGTTTTTGCCACCTGCTTATTAAATATATTTGGGTAAAAAGTAACAAATCCTCCTTCACAAAAGATATCATGTTAACTTAATGATGATCTTCAAAGTCTATTTTTTAAGTATAATATACTGGAAGTATTCATTTTGAAGATTTATTGAGGCTGAAGTGCAGCAGTACGACATATGCAGTGTATGCAGTGTAATATACTCAATGAAGTGGAGCTATTACGTCATATATGCTGTTATAGTGGGAGCTGCTCATATGAAACATGGCCAAAACATTCTGTTTGAGACTTTTTTTCTACTCTTGGGTCTGTATGGTGGAGCAGGACGATGGTGCAGTGGTTAGTGCTGCTGCCTCACAGGAGAAGAAGGTCCTGAGTTTGAATCCACCGTTCTGTGTGGAGTTTGCATGTGCTCCTGGTACCCGCATACCCTGCCTCTTGCCTTATAACAGCTGGGCTAGGCTCCTGCCCTAGATGAAGAGGAAGAAAATGGATGGGTGGGTCTGTGTGATGTCAATAAGAAGGGAAATCCCTAATATGGTCATCTCAGGAACATAGCTCTGAAGTGAGCACAGAAGCTTCTCCCACATGCTGTTCAAAACCTTCTATAGATGAGGGGCAGGGTGAGAGTGTGAGGGAGGTAAAACAAATTGTTTTAGACAGTAGATGAACTGAGAGGCTGCACCAAGGCCAACTGCAAGGTAAATAAGGATATTTTGAACAGTAACTCATGCAAAGCTACTGTAGTAGGATCCAAAACAAAAATATGGAGCTGGCGATAACACAGTGCTTAAAAGTTAATGTGAATAGAAAATATAGCGAAATCAACTCAGCTTTATTCACGTACCAGCGTGCATGCACACCAAATACACATGCAAGCTCAAACTAAATGATAATAACAATAATAAAGGCAAATGTCATAAATGTCAATTAAAGAGATAAGTACAAGAAAATGTAAATGTAGATAAATGTGTCCACATTGGAGGAGAACTACACAATAAGGATAATGCAGAGGATTAGTGTGTGTGAGGCAAGAATACACAGGGATGCAGGATATGTTGCAATTATGAAATTAAAGCTATAAACCAGCTGTGGTGATGCAAGAGATGGGAGCCAGACTGAAAAATGAGCAAAAACTTGTCTCCATTTTGGGGTCATGTTGTAAGAGTTTTGTTTGGATAAATTCAAAGGTGACCCGCAGCCCACGTAGCTGACTGTCGCTCTGAAAGCCCCAGATGAAAAGTCAGAGTTCAGCCTCTCATCTCAGTGGGGTGTCACCGAGGAAGAGTTGCCATTTCATCTACAAACAAATCCCCTGCTGGAAGGAAGGCTGTTGACCATCCCACCGACATACTCAAAGCCTCTTTTGAAATCCTCCATAACCCATTAATGCAGTAGGATTTTTGAATGTCAGCAAAAAAAAAAGATCAATTTGAGTGTCTCAGTGTTACAGTTTCCCTTTTTGGCACCTAGTAATTGCAGTTTAATATTATCTAAACCACTCTTCAGGAATGAAAGAAATAAAAACTGTTGACTTAAATCTGCAAAGGGTGCCACATACAGTAGAGGCAGCAGCAGATCTTCTTCTTGAAGATCACTAATGATGTCGCATTATCATTTATTTAATATGCTCCTGGACACGGGCAAACTCTGTGCTCTGTTTTTGGTCTCTACCATCTCCACTGGGATAATCAGTGCTTTTTCACTGCTACCTTCACTCCTATTAGCATTTATTCCCTTTGCACACATTAGTGGAACTTTATGATAACTGCAACTTTATTTTTAAATTGATTGACTCATTTTATTGGTTTTATTGAGGAGGATTTGAGTTATACGACAGGATTAGATCTAGAGATCAGTGGAATCTAGAAGGCAGGATATCTGTGTTCTTTTGATTGATTGATTGATTGATTGATTGATTGATTTTGCTCTGCTTACCCACTCTAGCTTTGGACTGACCAATCACATTACTTCTTTCTTCAATGCAGCTCCAGCAGACCCCAATCTGTGTTTGAGTGCTGTCCATTTCTGCTGATTAAACCCACCTTCCTGGCATGACTTTGATTCAGTTGTCACTCTGAGCAGTTTATCCTGTAAAAGTGGTTTGAACACAGTGATGTATATTTGCATTCATCTTATAAGCTCGAGTTTATGCTCTTATCCTGAGTGGCTGACACCGTTTTGCTCATGCTACCATCAGAGCAGAGTGAGCTTTAATTCTTGGATTCCAGCCATGATGTGCTCTTACGTGGTGAACAGAGGCAAAAGTGAAATTGTTGTTGAATGTCACAAAAAACAATCAAAATGTGTCTTTTAAACAGGCCGTGTTTGTGTGTGTTTATAAGATACAGCTCTACGCAGGCAACATTTCCAGGTGTAATAGGTCTCACACACACACACCCGCACGCACGTGTGTGTGTGTGTGTGTGTGTGTGTGTGTGTGTGTGTGTGTGTGCGTGCGTGCGTGCGTGTGTGTGTGTGTGTGTGTGTGTGTGTGTGTGTGTGTTCTATCGGTAGTATCTTTTACCACTACAGATGGAATCCTTTGTTGGCTAAAAGACCAAATCTACATCTGCTGCAACAGCTATGATCAAGCTGCAGCAGCTTTCAGCAATCGCACTGCAATATTCCAGCAACTGGAACAACTACTGTAACCTTCTAGTTATAATAGTTGTGAGTATGTTTTATTTTAGACAGACATCTAATTCAGCAATCATTTAGAAGTAGAGCAGGTCATCTACTAATTGGAAGGTTGGTGGTTTGATCCCTGGTTGCTCCAGTCTGTATGCCAAAGTATCCTTGGGCAAGATACTGAACCCCGAGTTGCTTCCGATGCGCTCATTGGCGTATGAATGTGTGCATGAATGAAAGATAGAAAGCACTTGAATGTACTACTTATGTATTTATTACTGCCAGTAATAATGTGGTACAAAAACAAAAACAAAAAAGAAGTAGCACATCTAAGTACCAGTGATAATCATAGCACTAATATGGTGCTAGTAATAGAGGTACCACATCTCATACCTACTGTATACAAAGTAGAGCCACCCCTCATTTCTTTATACTTTGCTAGGAAAATGGGAAAAAGGTGCAGCAATTTATTGAAACATGCAAACATACATAGAAATACTGTATATAAGACAAACCAGAGTTTGAAAGTCAGTATGTCCACCTTTATTTTTCAACACACCCTGAACTCTCCCACGCAGCTTGTATACAGTAGTTCTCCAGGCTTCTTGAAGAAAGATCTTCTTTGGATGTTTCTGCCTTTTGATGATCCCAACCACATGGCAGTGTGGTTGGGATCATCATGTTGGAAAATTACAATAATCAGGCTTTCCAGATGATATTGTATGTGTCATGTGCGAGCGGTGTGGCGAGCAGGGTGGACCCAAAAGCAGAACTCCGAAGGCAGGACTGAATGAAAGTGATGACTTTATTAAAGAAAATCCAAAATAAACACAAAACCAGGAGCATCGGTGCAAAACTTAACCACAGGAAAACAGTGACCAGTACAAACCACACCTCCACGAGGGAGGACACGACAGAGAACAGAACAAACACAGGGGCTTAAATACACACAGGCGGTAATAATGGGAGACAAGAAACAGGTGGGGAACACAGGGCACAGGTGAACAGAATCTAACAGATTAAACAGGGGAAGCAAAACTAAACATGACACATAGGGAGCACTGGACTGTTGAATTAAAACAGGAAGGAACCAAACAAGAAAACAAGACAACACAGAAGACCGGACAAAGGAGAATGATCACAAAGGGAATCTAAACATATGATAACACAAGGAAGACAGACACCAGAAACACAGGAACACAGGGAAGACAAGAACGGGAAGCAAACCAAGCTAACTCAAAACTACAGCAAACTAAGAACCTACACAAAAAGGAAATAAACATAATCAAAGATATAACAAAACATAACCAAAAGAACACAAGACACCGGGCCACTGGCCCAGGACCGTGACAGTATGGTGGATCAAAATCTAATGGTACTTTTGTGCATTCATAATTCCAACAATTCTGACAAGATTCCCAACACCACTGGCTGAAATGCATGACAGAACCACGTTTTACAGATGGATGCAGACACTCACAGCTCTTCTAACCTCCTCCATACATAGTGATGATGATTTGAACCAAAAATTTCAAATTTTGATTCATTATTCCTTAAAACCTGTCCCCACTGATTTTCAGTCAAGTTCTTGTGTAATCTGGTTTATGTCCACCTGGTCTGATGAGGCTTCACTGAGCTGATGGATCAGCTGAAGGGCCAGATGCATCTTCCTGTGTCCTGTTTCTTTAGGACATGACTTTTAGATTCTGTTAATCTGTTGCAGATTTTTTTTTAGACCTGTCACTTCTCCTTTTGCCCTCCACTTGTCCATTTTTTTCCACAATTTTTAAAGACACACTGCACACATGCCAAGATATGCCAGGTTTTTGGCATGTAGCTCTTTGGGAATCTCCTTGTTGGTGCAAAAAATAAACTTTTATTCCTGTCAAACTGTTTTATCTTTGGCATTTTTCACAGACTGAACTAAAGAAATAAGAACAATTGTGTTTTTGAAACAGGCTGTTAGTAACACATTGTTTAAAGGTACAGTTTAAAAGATGTCTTTTATGTGTAGACACAAAAGTGGTTCATCTGAAAATGGATACAAGGACTGAAGTGAAAATGAATCCTGAAAAAGCAGCCAACGTCCAAAGAAAAAATTTGAAGTACCTTCTGAAAGCCAGGAGAACCATCACTCCAGACCCCTTAAAAAAATAAAATATGAAAGTCTGGCTCCTTGGAAGCAAAATATAAAGAAGTGAGGGGCAGCTTGAGACTTTTGCACAGTAGTGTAATGTCCTGTCTTATAGTGGAGAAATACTACCTGTACACCAGTAGAAACTGTTGGTTACCCTGCTGTATGTAGCTTTAGTTTTTTTTAGCAAACATTTCTCTCTATCTCTGCAGGTCTTCATCATGTACTTCAGGCCAAGCACCTTCAGGTGCATCCTGCTCCGCTGGGTGCGAATGCTTGGTTTCTCCATTGTCTACGGCACAGTTACACTGAAGATGTACAGGTAGGTTATGTCGTAATGCTTGGTTTGCTGGGCCCACGAAGCAAACTCAACACAGATTTTAACTAAGAGAACTTTATTGCAAAGAAAATGACTGAACAAGGAGCTGTGAGTGGGCAGTCTTTACTGCGAGAGGGATCACGGGAGAGGATGAGAGTTAATTTGTTGTCCAGGAAGTGGATGTTGCTGGTTGATGTGAAAACTGAAACGATCACGCCTTATTTGGATGAGAAGAGGCAGACATGGAAGGGGTACTAGGCCAGCAGGTGGGTATTAACAGGTAGCAAGTGGAGAGCGGGCAGGCAGGCTGAGTGTGAGTCCAGAGGTTCAGGTGGTCGAGAGGGGGAGAAGCAAAGCAGCTTGAGCTGTCGCCAGATTGCGGATACTGTAAGTTGATTCTTGAACCAGACGATTCCTAACGAGGCTCTTGGGCAAGCGGCATAGTGACATGAACAGCCTGAGAGGGAACTGTGGCACCACCTGTCCTTCTTATAGCTTGATGATACAACCGCCCACAGGTGTGGGAGGACAGACCCACACCAAGAAACTCCACCCTTAGGCAGAGACCAGACACAAGCTCAACCTGGCAACTATCTGAGAGTAAAGCAGAGAGAGAGAAAAGAGAAAAAGAGAAGCCAAAATAAAAAACCCAAACCCACCCAGGTCTGCTGAATTGTGAGCGGTTAGCACTGATAGCAGCTGATGCTAACACACAGTATAGTTAATACTCAATACTTCCAGATTATCTTGACCTCTATTTAATGTTTAATGACTTCTTGTTAAACATCACAAAACTGTGCTTCGTGATTTTGAATGAATGCACAATTTGTTGAAAAATATATGAAAAACTTTACTGAGAAAAATATTTAATCAAACATTTTTCTGGAAGACATCTTGTATGATATCTATCTTATAATTTTTTTTAGCAAACAAAACTATAAGATTATAAAACTATTAATTTTAAAACCAAGTTAAAACAGTTACCTTGCAGACTATGTAATGTTATAGAAACGAAACGGATGTTCCTGTTGAATTTATACATATATCCTGTTGGCGTAACCAGCAGCTTATCAGCTAAAGTTAGCTAACCTTTACACCGTGCTCCATAAATGGTAAGACTTTGTTTCTGTCTTCTGTGCTTTCAAATAAACCTCCAGTGATACAGAAACACACGTAAGCACAGTTTAACAGGTTTTATCTCACCAGAAACGTGTTTGTTGTAGTGACACATTCCAGCGTTGACCGCTTTTAATGGTGTACAGTGTACAAATATTTTAAGCAGTAAAACTAAAAGAGCATGCTTCCAAGAATATATCATCAAAATTTAAATATATTAAAAATAGGATATATATTTATTATATTTGTTCTGAATGTTGGTCAATCCAGTGAGTGCTCTCAAACAAATTTTTTAAAGAGAAACTACCAGTTGTAGTCCATCATGATCATTAATGAGAAGTTAATATGCCTTTGCTTTGTCAACATTGTACTGTAGAACCTTCAGCACCGCTTATTAAAAGATTTGAGTGTATGTATATATTTGAGCCTGTATGTATGCTTTTGACTCTGTGTAGATTAGAGAAACTCCAAAAGAAATTCAACCGTGTGCAATTCTTGTTTTTTAAAGTCATTAAAGATGGATGCTGTACAATCATTGCACCCTGGAAAATGAACAGTTCCAAGAAATCATTGAAAACCCAAATTTCCCATGGCATTCATGCCCATGATGAGTGTATGTAAACCACTGATCATCCCCAGATATCTTGGGGAACATGTCACATTCCTCTGTATATTTGGGCTAAGTGTCTGAACTCACTTTAAATAATCCCAAACTAATACCATGATCAAAGAGCTCCCTCAGACAAAGACGTCTCTCTGGATATTTAATATTTAAGTGACATTAAATTCACCAGGCTAAGCTTAGCACACAATGTCTGAGTTTATTGTTTACTACAACAAAGTTGCATCAGTTAGTCTTTAGGACTCAAACACTGACTCTTGCCTCTGCACAGAGTGCTGAAGGTGTTCCTGTCACGCACGGCCCAGAGAATGCCCTACATGTCCAGCCTCCACTTGCTGAGGATTCTGGGAGTGATGCTGATGACAGTCAGCTGGTTCCTGTGTGCATGGACAGTGGGTATCCTGCAGAATCGGGACAGGAATATCCCAGTATTCGTCACAACCAACACACCGGACAGGCAGGGCTTCAACTTGTGTTACCTGGACCGCTGGGACTACATGATGGCTGTGGGTGAGTGGCAGCAGACAAAGAACATGTGAATATCATCAGTAATATCATTAAACATACAGTAACCGCATGTAACCTAATCCCCCATAGGGATTCTATTAAATCTCAAAGGTCACCCATATCTATATCTATATCTATATCTATATCAGTCATGTTAAAAAGAAAGCTCTAAGGCTTTATATATCAGAACATAATAAAGATAATCTGCTCTTTAGCAGGCCTCAGAATGAGGTAAATACTACCTTATATGTGTCATTATTTATTTTACAAAAACTAATGATTCAGTAGCTTGTAGAACCACGTCTTTGCAGCCATAACTTGAAGTTATTGTTTTCAGTATGACTTTATCAGTCTCTCACGCCCGCTCTTCTTTATAGCTTTGCTTCAGTTCTTTA
This sequence comes from Australoheros facetus, assembly GCA_030220045.1. Taxonomy (NCBI): domain Eukaryota; kingdom Metazoa; phylum Chordata; class Actinopteri; order Cichliformes; family Cichlidae; genus Australoheros; species Australoheros facetus. The sequence goes on from JASGAU010407632.1 coordinate 20,016, forward strand.
AGGTTTGCAGGCAATCGTTTATACCCGGCTCTTTAAAGTCCCACCACAGCATTTCAGTCAGGTTCAGGTCTGGGTCATTGCAGCACCTCGATTCTTTTTTCAGCTGTACTGTTGTGGATTTGCTCGTGTGCTTGGGATCATTGTCCTGTTACATAACCTGGTTGGTCAAGCTTTAGCTGACCACCTGATTCTAGAATACTACAGAGGAGTTCATAGTCAACTCAGTGACTGCAAATTATCACCCCTTCACCACCATAAGGATAGGTGGTATGAGGTGTTTGTGCTGACATGCTGTGTTTGGTTTTGACCAAATGTGCTGCTGTACATTATAGCCAAGCTCAGGTCTTGTCTGTCAAGGACACTGTGGTAGAAGTCTTGTAGTTTGTTTAGATGCAGCCTTGCAAACCTCAGCCATGTTGTCATGTTCTTGTTAGAGTGAAGGATTTCTCCTGGCAACTGTTTCAAACAAGCCTTTTTCTAACTGTACTGTCATCAACTTTAACATTTAACATGCTAAGTGAGGCCTGTAGAGTTCAAAATGTAGCTCTTGAGTTTTTTTGTAGTTTTTCTGAGCATTGCATGGTCTGACCTCGGGGTGAATTTGCTGGGATGTCCACTCCTGGGAAGATCGACAGCTGTCTTGAATGTTTTCCACTTGTGAATAATCTCCCACTGTAGAATGATGGCTTTCAGATGGTTTAGAAATGGCTGTATATCACTTCCTAGATTGCTGGGCAGTGCTTATGTCTTTCCTCCTTGCCATTGTGTTAACACACACCTGAATGCTCCAAACCAGCAAACTGCCCAGACTTCTGCTTTCACAGAGGTGCTCACATTTGCTGATGATCAATTAAGTGCACCTGGCTGCTACTTATCTTCTTAATTCCTTAGTTTTTCATACACTGCTTCTGCATTTGCGTTGTCTGTGCTAAATATAATAAAGACACGGTGTAATATTTCATGTGTTCTTTCATATGGATGGACGGATGGTAAAATGAACATGGTAAAAGTTTCAAATATTAAGGTCAAGTAATTCCTGTGAACTAAAAGCTCACACTTCAGACTGATCAGAAATATTTGGGTTTGCACAGCTTTTTCTACGTTTGGATACGTATGATGTTAGTGAGCTGTGATGGACTCGTAACCTGTCCAGCATGTGCCCTGCCTCTTGCAATATGACAGCTGGGATAGGCAGATATTCCTAATATATTCATATAGAGCACACAACTCTGGCTGTCATTGCAGAAGCCCCACCCACCTGTTGCTCAGGCCTTATGTTGGTGAAAGGTAGCTGTGAAAAGTGGCTCAAGTTGGGATGGACTTCATGGAACAGCAGTTAAATTGGTTGTTGTTTAACTTATTTACCATAAATAAGGCTTATATTGAACTGTGAATCATGCAAAGCTACATTAGCAAAGTCCAAGGATGAAAACGTGGAGTTGGAAATGAACGTAATGTCTGTGTAGATTCTCAGTCATCCAGGTCATGGTAGTCTCTGGAGCTTGAAAAAAGGCGACTGGACTTCTTTTTGTATCTTGAAGACGTTTCACCTCTCATCCGAAAGGCTTCTTCAGTTCTCAACCAAATGGTGGAGAGACCCAGGTATTTAAACCCCTGTGGGCGATTATGACCCTCTATTGTTCATGTGCGTAGACACATGTGCCAAGGTGTGAGAGGAGGCGTGGGTCATTTAATCAGTGGTTTCAGTTGAAACCAATT
>JASGAU010407633.1:0-17925 GCA_030220045.1 Australoheros facetus
ACCGTGGCTCTTGATACATCACAAAGACTTGCTGTCTTGGTCACAGATGCGCCAGCAAGACATGCACCAACAATTTGTCCTCTTTTGAACTCTGGTATGTAACCCATAATGTTGTGTGCATTGCAATATTTTGAGCAAAACTGTGCTCTTACCCTGCTAATTGAACCTTCACACTCTGCTCTTACTGGTGCATTGTGCATTTAATTAAAATTGGCCACCAAGCTGGTCCAATTTAGCCATGAAACCTCCCACACTAAAATGACAGGTGTTTCAGTTTCATTGTCCAACCCCTGTAGCTGCCCACCCTCCGGGACAAGCTGAGGTGGCGGTGAAGCGAGTAAGCTGGGTGGCCAGGGACCCCTATATCCCAGGTACCGGGAAAATGCTTCCTCTGGCCCCATCCCACTCGGCTCAGGAGAAAACTCCCTCCACTGCTGCCGGGAATTCTTCTTCCTCCGTCCCTGTGTAGATTTCTGATGAGAAGAGAGGCGAGCGAGTGGGGAGGCAGGCGAGGGAGCGGCTGGAGCCAAAAACAGTCCACCCACTCGACAAATCTGTGGCTTAGGCTGGGGAGGTGAGCGGCGTTGTCGTGGACCCTTCCAATATGCGGGTCCTCCCAGAGCCAGGCGAGAGCCGCTTTACATCTCTGTATCCGCGGGGTCCATTCTGGTCTTGTCGTTCTGTCATGTAATGGCTGTGTGGCAGGCAGGAAGGAGGACCCCAATGCAGGATACGCCAGGCAGAGATTAGACTTAAAATCCACTTTATTCACAGGAGCAGAACAAAAGGCCGGACTAGACAGGGCTAGTGGCAACAAACGCAGGACAGAAATAAACTTCACTAGATTTCAGGGAAATAGAGTCAACAATCAGGGAGCACACAGCGAGAAGACAACAACACAACAACAGGCACTGGAAACACAGGACTTAAATACACAGGAGGGCTAATGAGGGAGGTGGAAACAGGTGGTAACACAGGTGACGCTAATAACACTGACGAGACCAGGGGAAGCAAAACTGAACACAACAGACAGGGACTGGACGACTATCAAAATAAAACAGGAAGTAAGACGAGGGAACTGAGACGGAGACCTGACACAGAATACAGGGAGAACACCAGGGACTAGAAATAACAATTAAACCCCACAACCAAAAGAAACCCAGAACAGAACAGACAAAATGAAGCAAAACAAAACACACAGGGTCAAAAGGACCCTGGACCATGACATTCCAGGTGCCCATGTTATTCAGCTTGATGGCTCCCTTCACCTCCGATGTTTAACACCTGGTTTGGGGATTACCACATGATCCTGTGTGTTTTACTGTCTTCTACTGTGACCTATTTCCCCCCATTCTCTCCCACCACTTTTCTTGCGCTCTTTTGCTCTTCTTCCGCTCTGTCCATTTTCTTTTTCTTATGCCTGTCATAATTATCAAAATAAATACATAAAAAATAGAGGCTACTGACATATCATAAGAATACCAGGTAACAGATCAACCTGTACCTGGCGGTACATAGGACATCTCAACTTGCTACCTGGACCACATGCAGGAGTGAGACACACCTGTCAATACATTCCCGAGGCACCCAAAGGTAAAAAAAACAACAAAAAAAAAAAACAAGAGTCAAGACCTGTTCCCTAGCCTTACAGTGCAGGTAAGCAAACCTCTTGTCTGATGTACAGGGAGCAAGCTGTAGGAACACAAGCCTATCCACCCAGCCCCCTGCCTCTCACTTAGGGTAACTCCAGCCCATCTCCAATAGAGTGGTTCCAGACCCTGGACAAAACAAGCATACCAACTTGGCTGGCTGTTCCTCACTATCACACCTCTCCAGGTAACATTTTCATTGCTCATGTGAGTGTTGAAACCTCTCAGTAGGACAACTGAGTCCTTCTGGAAGGCAGGGGAACAACTATCTATTCCATGGGTGGAAGCGCCCAACCTACAGGGAGAGAACTGTGGGGCTAGAAGCATACACCCTTCCCCGCCACCTCTCAGTGGGGACAACTCTAGATTAGAAGAGTGTCTAGTGCCTCTCCAGGAGCCTAGAGCAGGGCTCTTCAACTCCAGGTCTCGAGAGCCCCTGTCCTGCAGGTTTTAGATGTGTCTCTGCTTCAACACACCTGAGCCAAATATAGAGGACATTAGCAGAACTCTGGAGAACTTGACTGCATACTCAGGAGGTAATTCAGCCATTCGATTCAGGGGTGTATGATCAGGGACACATCTAAAAGCTGCAGGACAGGGGCTCTTGAGGCCTGGAGTTGAAGAGCCCCGGCCTAGAGGTACACCTGATTATATCTACCAGTATCTCTCACCCTCACCTACTAGCTCAGGCTACTTCCACACCAGAAATGATTCCATTTCCTAATGGCTGCTTTTAATAGCTGGAGAACTGGAGGGCCTACATCTTTGACTGCCATCTGACAGAGAATGCACTGGACCTCTCATTAACCTCTGAGATGGTGCAGGTGGTGAGCCCACAAGAGGGTGGGCCCATGTTGAATCATTGTGTATTTAAATCAGCATTCATTAAAATAGTAAAAACTAAATACAACCACTCAAAAGATTCCTATACATAGCACTGAAATATACTCTGTGTGTATTTGTCTTCAGAATTTGGAAAGTGAACTATTTAGTGCTTTTGGCATGGTTTTATCAGGCACAGACACCCTCTGTCAACCTCTCCATGAAACAATTACATCATCATCGTCAAACTCTGGAGGCCTGAAATCACAGGCAGGAGCAATTATGAATGCTCCTGCCTGTGAGCAGCCCATGCTGCTTGTTTACTGGGATTTTTTTTCTTTAGCTTTAAGATTTGTTGTGATGGACAAAGTTACATTCTGTACTAAAATGGCAAAATAAATTGTGACAAAACTGACAAACAACCATTTGTTCTACTCTGCTCACCTGTCCTCTGTCCTTTATCCTAAACCAAAAGAAGCATCTTAAACCTTTCCTTCCTTGCTTGCCCTCTTATTTTAAAACATAACTTATTACAATGTAACACTTTTTCAAGAAAAACAATTGTGCAGTACAATGAAATTTCTGATTTTATTAACTTTGGAGCTTATTCTCAGTGACATTAATGTAACACATGGCACTGTGTACTGCAGAGACTGATTCTTTAACACAGTTTTAGTTGTACTGCACAGAGGCGGAAGTCATTGAGGACATCATTTAATTCTGAGCTTGCTATGGTTCTAGATGTACTGTTCTGATTTCACGAGATTGAATAGGTTTACTCTTGGTACTCTACCTTTTTCCCACAGTCCCAAAGTCCTCTATTTTAGGTTAGGTTTAACTGGTGATTCTAAAATAGACATGAATGTGAGGTAGATAAAGGGCTTTAAGTATATATATAATAAGTGCTCGGATGACTTGTGGCTAAAAGTGCTTTGAATGGTCAGTATGACTCGTACTACATAAATGCACGTACATTACATTATAATGCGGATAAGAATGGAATGCAGCAGTCACACAAATTGTTGGGCTAAAAAGTGCTCTGCTAAAGCATGGTACAATGCACCATTAAGATGTCACTGGGTGAAGTGCACTCCACTTACTGATGAGACCTGTTTTTAGAAAAGCAAAATCACGACACCCCTTTATGACACTTTTTTATTCTTTAATGATACTAGTAACAAACCCTGACGGCAAGGACAGATTCACAATTTGCATAAAAGAGAAAAGTGAATAAAGCATAAAATCATTGTGTTCAAAAGGTTAAAGAGAGTTGTGCCTGTTATAGGATTATCATTATAATACCTAAAATTTGTGAATCACTAGAACAGAACAAAATAAAAAAATGTGATCACAGTTGGTAGGTGTGTAATATTCATTATTTGAATTCTATTTGAGTATGATTAAGGAAATATGAAGAGCATAGTTGTACAGTATATAGGATACACAACATAGAAAAATAACATAAAAGAGTAATTCAATACCACTATATTGTAAAATATTTAGAATATTTATATTTGTTATATTTAAAATATATTATGATACTATGATTAAAACATAAATCCTAATAATATTAGTCAGAAATAAAAGTAAAATAAGGTTATAAAACACAATCATAGTATGGACATCTTTAATCTAAAATTATCTCACATTATCAATTGGCTAATGACACCAAGAAATTTCTACACTGGAGGGATGTCCGGCCTTTTAACTTGTATCACAAAGGAAATGACGGCTCTTTCAACATCGGTTCTGATGCACAATATAAATTTGCCTTGACAAAACAACCTCCTGAGGTGTTGAGAAATTTCTTTCATTTTCAGTCCATATACAATTGGATTGAAGAGAGGATGATACAAAATCACTTGTAAAGTCATTATAAAACGTGCAGTTTGGGGTAAATTAATTTCCAATCGAGCTATAATTATATCATATGAACACAAACACGTGAAGCTGATCAAAACGAGCAGGTGGGGTAAACAGGTCTGTGAAGCTTTTTTCCTGACTTCTCTGCAGCTTCGATAGCATATTATGAATATCTTTGAGTATGTAAAAAGTATGAAAAGCAAAGGAAAAAATACAGTGTTAATTAGAATAAACAAACCATATATTAAATATGGTGATTTTGGGATTGCACAGTAAAGCTTGGAGATTGCATTATTACAAAAGATTCCATTCAAAGTAAAGCTACAAATTTGTGAAGTGTTACTGAATACAGCTGATGGCATAAGCTGACAAGCAGGCAGAAGCCAAGCTAAAACCAGCAAAATTTTGACATTTTTTCTTCTCATAATAGTTTGATATTGCAGGGGTTTACATATAGACACATACCTGTCATAGGACATGGCTGCCAAGAGGAAAAACTCTGAACCAGTTAAAGAGTAATAAATAATTCCCTGAAAATTGCAAAATGAATGAGTTGTGATCTGTTTCTCAGACAAAAAGTCCATCAAAAGTTTGGGGTAGATATTTGTGCTGAACATAACAGAGTTGAACAATAATCCTGCAATGAAAATATACATGGGCTCATGGAGACTTTTTTTAATCCAGATGAGGCAAAAAATGGTTGAATTGCTGCAGAGTATTAGAATATAAGCAATAAACATGACAGCAAAATACAAAAATTTGTATTTTTCTAATTCTACATGCCCACCAAAAGTTATAAATGTCAGATTTAATTCATCATTCATTCGGTCCATGGAGCTGAATGCTAAATTAAGAAGACTGTTTAAAGAAACAGGCTGATAAAGAAGTCTAAGTGTGAGCTCTACACCAAAATACAATGAAAGGTTTACAATGAAAGGTCAGTGAAAGGTTTTCATGTCAATTGTTTACCCACTATGGATCTTTTTGAACTTCCATTCAGTAATAGAATAAAAAACAAAAATCCCCCAAATCAAAACAGACGTTACTGAATACAACCAGACTGCATCTCAGGCATAGAAAAAAATAAAGATGAGATCAGGAATTCATACAAATACAAATAAAGACACTAGACTATGAGATCCACTATCATCTCAACATCTAAGAAAATGAAGTTAGAATAAATGGAATGACCTTATGAATCTTTTTTTTCTCTCTGTGGATCTCATTAAGTTAACTGAGCAGCTGTCTCAGCTGCATCTGTAATGATGTGGACAACGCTTCATGAAACGTTTGTGTGGCAATCAGGATTTGGACCCACAAGCAGGAGGCAGGAATGAACTTAAAATCGGCTTTAATGCTGGTAAGTCACAAGGGAAAAAAAACAAAAACAAAGTACAAAACACGCAGAGAAGGGAATCAGACCAGCAGAAATCTCTTGGGTAAACAAACTGAGACAGAACCCAAAAACAAAAAAGCAGGGAGCAGAAAGTAGGGAAAACTCAAGTGGTTGACCCAGCCAAGTAGTAAAGTGACCGGCTCTGATAACACGGGACCTACTGGCTCAGGCAACTGGGGCAGTGGGATAGAGTAAGAGGCTTGGAAGAGATGAAGTCCTTGAGGAAGGTTAAGTGCATCAACCTTGGTATTGTTTGGCATTGATAACATGGTGGATGTATTTCCATAGATGGGCTTCTCCTTTCTTCAACTCCTCAGAAACTACTTCCCGTACCAAAATCCACTGAAAATACAGGAAAATAAACAACATGCCACGTTGGCAGGGTAGACGAATCCAAAACAGCATGTTTGACCGATGAAATTTATTGCCTCTAAATGTTTTAAAGGCTAAAGCATTCAGAAATAGAACCCAATTCTGAACTACCTATTCTTAGCGGAGACACTTTGTAGCATTAATTCCACAAAAGCCAACCGTCTAACCACTAAAAGGGGAAAGGAAAAAAAAAAAAGTAACTAACTGCTGAGTATTTACATAATAATCCTGTAGTTGAATTTCCGTGTTAGATAGCACACAGTGCGCCAGCCAAAGCCGATCCACCCGCGTATAGGCCTGACTGCTAGATCTTAAAGGTGCCGCTCAGCAGTGGCAGCAAACCAGGAGAGGTAACCGTGTCAGCTGATGTGTGTTATGTGATGCACTCAAAGTAACATGGGTTACATAAGCAAATGTGCAGAAATACAACTCAGCTGGCTAAGATCTTACTTACCCACACAAAACTGGTGTAAAAATTAAACATGGCCTCTGTCTTTTTGAAATTTTGTTTGGCTTTCTACCAAATATGGGGATACTGCTCCCAGAGCGCCCTCTTCTGACCACAGAACACAGTGGATGAACGCTTATGCTACTGTATAAATCTCTGATCTGCTCTGTCTTCTCTCCATAAACAGGTTACAGCAGCCTTTCCACAACCAGCCCAAACAAACTCACACCCTTGTAGACCAGGAAAACTGATTGGAGCTCTCCAAAGAACCAAATGGAAGCAGAAACGGTGGCAGTGACATTCCAGGTACTACTGACTTCCCCGACAAAGGTTAAGATCAAAGGTTGCACCACTTAGGTACATGCCAGCCACTGCACGAAGATTCCAGAACCACAATAATTACCCACAGATTTCTATGTTCACGTTGTGGAAGATAACAAGGGTGTATGACATGGTCTGCCTTTTCAACCTACAGGTGAGCTGGAACAAAAGAGTAATGGGTGATTAATTAAGCACCCTCCTCCAACAGACTCCAACTAAGTCAGGGGTTGGCAACCCGCGGCTCATTCAGGCTTAATCTGCGGCTCTGTGCGGCTCGCGGAAGTAAATTATAAGTATCCAATTGAAGTGCATTTTATTTTTGTCAGTTCGGTTTTTGTTGTAGTTTTAAACTGGAACATTATTGTGATCTTGAAATATTAAAATAAAATCATTTTATTTATTAATTTTAGTTTCTCAATATATGCGTCACTCGCGGTAGCCGCTACCGGCTTCCGCTAGTATTTGCGGCACTGTTTTGTTTTCCGTGGAAACCGGGTTCAAATGGTTCTTTCCGTATTACAGGTTGCCGACCCCTGAACTCAGTGATGTGCTGAGTGAGACTCTGTGTCACTCACGAGGGATCAGTGATGGAACACAGACACCTGTTTAAACAGCCAGGCTGGTGTGGCCTAAAAGGTTTTATACATTTTGTAGTTATGGTAGCTACTGTGACCCTTCTAAACATTTTGCACAATTAACATTTAACTCTCCAACCATCACAAATGCAGGATAAGTTTGCCTGAATCTCTTATGTTGCTCCCTAGAGAAGGGTCTTGACCCTTACTCTATTATTAGCTGAAAAAGGAGGTGTGTGATATTTGGTGATACATGTACATTTATTCCTCACAATACTGTAGCAGATCAGTTTTACTTACTAAATTGGAAACACTGGCTGATGTATTTAAAAAGAAAGTCTGATAATAATGTCTCACATCAAATGGCTTCATTAACCAAACAACAGCCATCCATGAATGGAAAACTTTACTGTATTTAAATAATTTTTTTTCTTTAAAGTTTTTGGTCATTAAGATGCCTTTGTCCTACTAAAAGAAGCATTCACTTAAACCCCAGGTGTTTTATACTATAAGAGTGGTAAATATATTCAAATTGTAGTGGAAAATTTGTGTTTCAACTCAAATAACCTCTATGTACCTCGGTGGAGTTGTGTGAAGATAGAAAAACAGCTAAAATGTAAGCCATGCCCAAGGTCATGACACAGGTCATTTTCATGCTGATGCCTAAATAATGATGGAAACCGGAACTCACCACAGCTAACAGAATTGTATCACACACAATGTGTATTAAGTTGCTGTTATTATTTTTGCTTTTGTCAATGCTGGTGCAAAGACTGTTTGTGCTGTATTGATCCCTTTCCAAAGGTTCATTTCAATAAGTCTCAAAATGTCAGTTTGGTTTTCCACCTCAGTTTCTTTTTTCCTCAACAGGACCACCAAATCCATAAAGAACTCCTTCGGCCACTTCTGCTGTTGGGCTCACAAGATGGTAGCCCATATAGTGCTTTAGGATTGGGCCTGGTCGGGCCCCTTGAGTGAGGCTCGATAAACCTATCTCAGGCAGTGTTGACATGTCCTTTGTTCAGGGGAAGGGAGGTGATTCGGTGATGTCCTACTGCCAGGAAGCCCCGGAGCTGACTCTGGATATGCTGGAAAGATTATATTTTTTTGGCTGGCTTGGAAATGCAGAACGTGTTGGTGTCCAGGTGGAGAAGGGAAGTCTGGGTATCTGGTATCTGTGACCTGGGCCTAGATAAGCAGATGGTTATCTGATATTACTATGAGAGGAAACTTAAATAATGGGAGAAAACTTGAGAAGGCTCCTGGAGCAAATTTAGTAGTACTTAGTCCCTGCTTTGTTGAATGCAGGGACTTAATAAAAAGAAATTCTTTTAAATTAGTTTGCACAGACTTAGTTCTTTAATTTCACTCACTCTTCAGTATGTATTTGCTGAGGGGGCGCGGTTATCTTCTGCTGCTGACCCCGTGTTCACCACAGTGTGATTGTGATTAGGTTTTTATGTAATTTCAAACTGTGCTATGTGTATATGTGATGGTGTACAGCTTGATCATTGGAAGATTATTCAGTAGTTTTTTGGTGACATTCTGGACATGATGAATCCTAGTATCCTTGGAGTTTTTCTGATCCTCTCCGTATGGACACCGGGAGGAAACGCCAAGGACTGTGTTACACGTGGTGACCAGGTTAATTGGTCTCAGACACAAATTATCACTTACTCTCGAGAGACGCTGCTTGCCCTTAGGGTTAATGCTGTAAGCCGAGAAGCGAATATTGTTTTGCCTATGGAAGATGTTGTACGGCGTAAGAAGAAGATTAAAGTAAAAAAGGCGAGGATCCAGGGGAGGTATCAGAAATCGGCTAAGGAGACGACGAAGGAGGCATCCTCTTCCAGTGATCACTCTATCAAATGTGAGATCTCTTAACAATAAAATGGATGAGGTGATACTATGTATGAAATTTGAAGAGGATTTTCGTCACAGCAACGTGATCTGCTTTACTGAAACCTGGCTGAATTGTAATCACACCGTGGAGCTGTGTCGATAGATCGTGATCCGAGCTGACAGAGACAAGGTAAAATCTTGAAAATCAGTCGGCGGTGCGCTGTGTATGTTTATTGATAAGAACTGGGCTACACACTTTACTATAATTGAACAGACCTGCACTACGAACTATGAGACCTTGACTGTCTCCTTTAGGCCTTTTTACTTGCCCCGTGAATTTGGACAACCCACAGTGATGCTGGTGTACGTTCCAGGTCTGGACAATAAGGGTGCTGCAGATCATATACTGAACACCTACAATTCCATGCAGGAACAATCGGCCAGGCAGCCAGTATTTATTCTGGGAGATTTTATTACGCTGTCTCTTACAGCGCATCTCCCGAATCTACAGCAATATATTGACTGTCCGACTTATTCCACAAGCATTCTTGACTTATGTTATGGCAATATAATGAGGCCTATAAGGTGGTGTGTAGGCGTCCTATCGGGAAATCGGACCATAATGTTATCCATCTGCTTCCTAAATATAGACAGTTAGTAAAAAGGGTAAAACCTGCAGTAATGATCCACACGAGTTGACTGATTGCATTACATCATACATACAGTTTTGTGAGCAATCTGTGATTTGCACTAGGAAACTTATTGTGTTCCCGAATAACAAGCCGTGGCTGTCAAAAGAGCTTAAGGGATGTCTTAATGAGAAGAAAATTGCATTTCTTAATGGGGACACTGCAGCCTTTTATGGTAAAAGGAGAGAACTTAGGTCTAAGAGAGCAAAAATTTAAAAACAAGGTTGAAAGTCAGTTCTGCACAGGGAACCCTCGTCAGGCATGGGAGGGTCTTAATAAGATGATGGGAAGGGCTCCTAAGAGCTGGGTTCACAGTTGTTCAGTGGACAGCCTCTCCTTTGCAAACAATTTAAATCAATTTCATGCTCGTTTTGATACTGAAGACCTTAAGGAAAGCACCAGTACCATAATGGCTGATGTAGCCCAGAACCCGACAATTCAGCTATCTGAAGAAGTGGTGGGTAATTGTTTGGAAAGGATTAAGCCATGTAAAGCACCCGGGCCGGATTCTTTGCAGGGATGCATTTTAAAGGTGTGCTCAGTACAGCTGAAGGGTCTCCTGACTAGTATGTTTCAATTTTTATTGAATACATGTACAATTCCAAATATATGGAAGACATATATAATTAAACCACTTCCCAAAAAGCCCGGTTCCAAAGCTCTTAATGATTTTCGCCCAGTGGCTTTGACCTCTGTACTGGCTAAATGTATGGAGCGAGTGGTTAGTAGATATCTTACCTTAGATATTGTGGATCATTTGGATCCTATGCAGTTTGCATATAAGCCGCAAAGGGGCACAGAGGATGCAACACTGTGCTTGCAAACAGATGCTTAGGCAAGAATTTTATTTGTTGATTTGACTTCAGCTTTTAATACAATGAGGATACATATTCTATTGCAACAACTAATTAACATGGGGGTAACTCCACGACTGATTCACTGGATTAGAGATTTTTTAACTGATCGTCCACAGAGGGTTGGCATTAATCGTGTTTTATCTGATGAAATTATTCTTAATGTGGGGGCCCCACAAGGGTGTGTTTTATCATTTTCTGTTCATATAAATGACATGCTGCTCCAGGATAGGAATGTGAAGATGTTTAAATATGCTGATGATATGGCTGTTGTTGGTCTCTTCTTTAAGAATTTTAATCCCGATTATTTTGCTCAGGTGCACAGGTTGGAGGAGTGGTGTAAGTCTCGTTATTTGTTGATTAATGTTGACAAGACAAAATAGCTTGTCTTGAATTACACAGCCCCTGTTACAGGTCTTTCACTTTCTGGTCAGTCTGTGGAAGTTGTTAACTGTTTTAGGTACCTGGGAACATACATTGATGACAAGATGAGCTTTATGGAGAAAGTTGATTCCATCTGTAAGAAAGCCAGGCAGAGATTATTTCTTATTAGGATGTTAAATGGCTTTGGTGTTAGCCAAAACATTCTGGAAAGAGTGTACTGTACATAAGCTTGATTGAAAGCATCCTGACATTCAATATCTCAGTTTGGTATGGTAACCTGACTGTGGCAAACCGGAAGAAATTAGACAGGATTGTTAGTACTGAAGGAAAAATCATTGGCCGACAACAAAGCTCTTTGGATATGCTGTATCGGTGTGCTGTTTTAAGGAAAGCCTGGTCTATTGTTGCTAACAGAGAGCACCCTCTTCATTTTGACTTTGAATTGATGCCCTCTGGATGACGTTATAGGACGCCCCTAGCCAGTAAAAAGGTGTATAAAAGATCATTTGTGCCAAATGCAATTAGTATACTGAATAATAATATGATTTAATGTCTTTTAATAGTTTTTATGTATTTATATGATTGTATTATGTATGAATGTGTGTTGATGACTATCATTAGCGGTGAACCGAAGACAATTTTCCACTAATGTGGACAATAAAGTTATTCTTGCTTCTTGATTTATATTTCCTTTGTTCAGTTGTGGATTGGTGGAATTACATGCTTGTTTTTTTTTAAGGAAAATTTTTTTAGTGTAAGATTGTAAGTTTTTAAGTAATGTTACAAAAGAAAAGAAAATGCTCCACAGCTTCTCTGACATTTGGCTTTTTATTCCTTTCTTCACAACAACACACAACAATGCATTGGAAACTTTTCTTTCTTTCAGCTGTATTCTAAAAAGTCTGCCTGAGCATACGCAAAGTGAAAAAAATCTATTTAACATAATGTTTCAACAGCGTCCAACAGCAAAGGGATTTAGAACAATAAATCAGAAACTACAGCAAAAAAAAAAAAAGTAAAACCACGGGCATTAACATTAACTGATTTTAGAATTAATTACTGATTAAATAAAATATCCTCACATCTATTTTTAAAACTACTAAAAATGTATCTGTGATGATGTAGCTTTTCATTTTTCTAAACAACATTTTGAGGTGAGAAATTTCTTTCATTTTCAGTCTATATATGATTGGATTACACAGAGAATTATATGTTATCATTTGCAGTGTCATTACAAAACGTGCAGTTTTTGTAAAATCTGAGTCCAGCTTAACAATGACGACATCATAAGTAATTAAAACAGAATAGTTAATCAAAACTAACAGGTGAGGTAAACAGGTCTGTGTGGCTTTTCTCCTGACAGCTCCACAACTCTGATAAGTAATTATTATTATCTTTGTGTAGGTAAAAATTATGAAAAGTAAAGGGAACAGTACAAGATTAAACACAACATCTACACCATATATTGATATTCCTTTTGACGTAACACAGAATAGAGTGGTGACTGAGTTGTTGCAAAAAATAACTTTTTAAATTAGAGCTACAGAACATGGTATTATTAATTACTAAAACTGGCGCTGCAACATGACAAGCAGGAACCAGCCAAGCAGAAACCAGCAACAAAATTACTTTTGTTTTCCTCATGATGGTTGGATATTGCAGAGGTTTACAAATAGATACATATCTGTCATAGGACATAGCTGTCAACAGCAAGAATTCTGAGGCACTTAAAGAGTAAAACATAAAAAGCTGAATGAGACAAGCTTGATAAGATATGATCTGGTTCTCAGATAAAAGTCAATCAAAAGCTTTGGGTAGATATTAGTGCTGAAAAGAAGAGAGTTCAGTAACAAAGCTGCAATGAAAACATACTGTACATGGGCTCATGGAGGTTTTTGTGTATAACAATAAAGCATATGATAGAGACATTAAAGCAGATTAAAAGAATAAATGCTGTAAACATGATCAAAAAATAAAGACATCTGTATCTATGCACTTTCACATGCCCATTAAGTGTTAGATATGTCACATTTAAATTAGCATTCATTAAAATGGTCAAAAATAGATACAACCACTGAAAAGGTTCCTATGCTGTGCACTGGAACACACTTTGTGCTTATTGGTCTTCAGAGGCAGGTTGGACTTTGTAAACCTATATGATCGGATCAGTGGACCCAAAACTCTATTCAGGCTCTGAAAAGTGGAACAAATATTTTGTGTACACCCATAGGACGTGTTTTCTTCCACTTACATGGGGTCGGTTCACAGGGTCAGCAGCCTAAACAGCCAACTGCTTGTATCTGTGATCTTGTTCTTTTTTTCACTACCCAAAGCTCATGACCATAGGTGAGAGTAAGGACATAGATCAGTCTGTAAACCGACAGCTTCACCTTTATGTTCAGCTCTCTCTTTGCATTGATGCTGCATCTGTATCAGTGCAGGCTAGTCCCTTGCTTGTTTCTCCATTTTTAAAATCAAAATCTTAAATCTGACCCTTGACTCTGGACCAGTTTGTTTTAGGGCACCCTACTGGAGTAATAAACTGAAACTAGTGTTCTTCAGCATGGATTGGCATTTATAGTACCAGTCAAAAGTTTGGATGCACAAGTGTGTCCAAACTTTTGACTCAGGAGTCAGGAGCCAGCAGTTGTAAATTAACAGAAGTCAAGCCTTAATTGTGGCTGATTAAACAAACTAATAAAACAAGACAGGTTACAAAATTAAAGAAAACTTAAATTGAGGAAAATCGACAGAGCACGAGGAGCACAGAGAACACAGGAACAATAACACTGCTACAATGAAAAAAAGACTCCAACAAGAGACAAGGGGAAGACAGAGGCAATAAATTCACCTGAGGGTGAATTGGGAAGTGGCAACAGGTGGGGAGCATAGCTGAACTTAATCACAAAAGGAAGTAAAATAAATATAGAGCACAAGAGACAAAGACTGAAAGGAAAACAGGAAATGCATAGAACAAGAACACAGTAATGCAGTCTTAACACACGAGGCACACTGAGGGAAGCAAAACACAACTAAACCAAGCACAAAAGTCAGGTAATTAAACACAGAATCAGAAAACAGGAGGCAGGGTACACCCTGTACAGGTCCCCAGCCTGTTCCAGTGCCAACACAGAGAGACAGACAACCATCCACACTCACATTCACACCCATGGGCAATTTAGAGTAACCAATATCCTAACCCCAGTAACTGCATGCCTTTGGACTGTAGGAGAAAACCCACACAGACACAGGGAGAACATGCAGACTCCACACAGAGAGGCCCAGGCCAAAGTGGAATCGAACCCAGGCCTCCATTCTAGCTGTGAGGCAGTAGTGCTAACCACCACCACTGTGCTACCACCAATATCTAGTCCACATCAAATTCCTTTGTCTGCTCATGCTGGTGGTGGCCCATGTAGTGTTACCATGTTGTTCAGTTGAAGAGAGATGTTTATGCCAACCCTGAACACACTGGAAATCTTGCTTCTGTTATTTTTCCTCACTTTCTCTTTTGTTCTTCAGTGTTGTTCTTGAAGTTTTAGTCTGTTGGGGTCTTTTCTCTCTGAATAGTTTGTGAATTCATGTTTTATTTTCATAGTCATTTGTCACCTTTCTTTCATGTTTTGCTTGCTTTCCCTCTTCTCACATTGTCTTTTGTTCTCACCCCATATTGTTACCCACCTGTGACCACTTAAGCCTAATTGTGCTCATTTAAGATAAGATAAGATAAAATAAGATAAGATAAGATAGCTTTATTGTCACTGTACATTCAGCAAAATTTCCATTGCAACCCCTGTATTATATAATATACACTACACTGTATATATACTATACAAAAAAAATAAGTCAAATACACAGTAAGTTAAAAATTAAAGCAGAATATGCAGAATAGGGCAGGAAAGAAAAGTCGTTTCCAGCCTCCCACTTTATTAGGTGGGAGGTATTATATGTGTGGCTGGAGAGGGGAGTAGATGTGTGGCAACAGGGAGGAGGGGGGTGTATGAGTGCATTGTGCGGCTGCAGTGGGGGGGTGAGTGTCTGGGTGTTGCTGTTGGGGGAGGTGTCTGAGTGTGAGTGACTGCAAGGTGATGAGGTGTGTGAGGTTTGTGTATGGGGTTGTGAGGGGTGATGGCTCTGACAGCTCTGGGGAAGAAACTGTTCCTCAGTCTGTTAGTGGTAGTCTGTATGTTTCTGTACCGCTTTCCTGATGGAAGTGGTGCAAACAGTCTGTGGCCCGGGTGGCTGTAGGTCTGAGGCGATAGATCTGGCTCTCTTTTTGACCCAGCCTTCATAAATAGAGTCCAGATCTGGGAGGGGGCAGCCCACAATGCCCTGTGCTGTTCTTACCACCCGGGCCAGTTGTTTCCTCTTCAGTGCTGTGCAGCTGCCATAGGCAGAGTACGCTTTCAATTGTGGCCCAGTAGAAGTTCATGCACAGCTGAAAAGATGTCTTATCTCAGTGTCTGATAACATTCCCTTGTGTGTTGGTCATTGGAGTGGTTTATTTGTTTCTTTTGTGTTTTTCATTTTTGTGTTTTGATTATGAACTTTTTTGAATGATATTGTGATATGCTACTTTGTAGCATACCAGTGAGTGGTCGGAGTCACAGTTGGCGCTTTGATATGAATGAATGAGAAGCATACGTTTGTACATCTGGCGATGGTGATGAGATGTTCGCTGACGTGGATGTTCTTGATGGTATTGTTCAGGTTGATGTAGAACTCATCTTTTGTCTAAAGTGTGGAGGCCATTGTTGGGGCATAGGCACCGATGAGTGTAACTGGTCCCTCAGAGGTATGGAGATGGAGAATCAGCAGGCATTCTGATCCCTGGTCAGCTGGTTCAACCATCTTCAGCAATGTGTTCCCGACTGCAAACCCTACTCCATGTTCTCCATAGTCCTCTTTGCTCTTTCCTTGCCAGAGGAAGTTGTAGACCTTCTCCTTCAAAGATCCTAATTCAGGTAAACATGTTTCTACCAGAGCAGCTATGTCTACCTTCAGTCTCAGTAGTTCGTTGTTGATGACCGCTGTCTTTTTTGCATCACTGATTTTCTGGCGTTCATCAAGTTCAGTTATCATGGTGCGGACATTCCAACATTGCTGTTTAAGTACTGGTATCTTCTTTGTTTTCTTGGTGCAGAAGTTGTGGTCTGCTTGTCTGCAGGCCATGGTGGGACAGCACCTTACCGGCTGGGGACTGCCCAACTTATGGCGGTTGATAACTGTCCAATGAGATCCAAAGCTCTCTTCCACCATTGGAAGCAACTCCTGGCACCACACTCTAAGCCATGGGTATTCAACTCCAGGCCTCCAGGGCCAGTTTCCTGCAGGTTTTAGATGTTTCTGCTTTAACACACCTGAGTCAAATATAGAAGTCATTAGCAGAACTCTGGAGAACATGATTGCTATCTGAGGAGGTAATTCAGCCATTTGATTCAGGTGTGTTTGATCAGGGACACATCTAAAACTTGGAGGAGAGGGGCTCTCGAGGCCTGGAGTTGAATACCCCTGCTCTCTAAGCCAATCGAGTATCGCAACATATGACCAGTAGATTGCTGCTTCCTGTGTTGTTTCAACAGTGTGATGCGAAGCTGGATTGTCCTTTCCAGGGCACAAGCCAGGGCAGGGTAGTGTGGAGGACCAGCTATTGCCAAAGTAGTAAGTCCCCCCTCTCCACGACACTGACTGATCTAGCAGAGCCAATACAGCCTGAGACTAGCATCGTCGCAGAGGTTGGCAGAGCAAGATTGCATACAACCACAAACTGCCTATGGGACTCCAGCTCCAGATTTTTTTCTCAAGGTTGACTCCCTAAGCATTTCCTCAAAAGAGGTGTGACCACAAGGCAGTGGCAGTTTTGACAGTTTTCCTTCTATACACGAGGCAGGTAGCACCAGGTTAGAGGGTTCCCAGCGGCAGGCATTGCAAGCATAGTAGGCATAGCCTGACCAGACCTATGCTTTGGGCAGGGGTACCCAAACTCCCGGCCCCACCCCTACTTCCGGTCCATGAAGTGCTTTGAATGGTCAGTAGGACTAGCACTACAAAATTGCAAGTACATTACATTATAATGTAGGTAAGTATGGAACGCACTAGTCAAAAATGAACTAAACTGTTTTTGGTAAAAAGTGCTCTGTTAAGGCATGGTGCAAATTACCTTGTGTGAATATACCATACTACTCCCTGATGTGAAATAACTGGGTGGAGTGCACTCCAATTACGAGGCATGTATTTAGAAAGGCAAAACCGTTACACCCCATTATGATGCTTTTATTCTGTAATGATGTGGTTTAGTGGCAAACATGAAAAGTTATGAATGCCATTACTGGTAACAAACCCTGACAGCAAGGAGAGATTCACAAATTGCATAAAATTATAAAAGTGGCTAAAGCACAAAATTATGATGTTAAAAAGGATAAAGAGAGTTGTGCCTGTTATACTAAATTAACATCATGATACCTACAATTTGTGAATCACCAAAACAGAGCAAAAAAAAATGTGATGACAGCTATGAAGCAAATGCAATGTTATGGAAAGGTTCAAAGGCACTGTATTAATAACTGCCAAGTGTATTCAGTATGCATAATATGGGCAGACAATACATTTGAGTATGATTAATTATGAAGAACATAAAAATGTGAAAATATATTTGTACAATAAACAGTATTCACTCAAGTGTGTGTGTGTGTGTATATATATATATATAT
>JASGAU010407635.1:0-10833 GCA_030220045.1 Australoheros facetus
CCCAGCTGTCATAGGGCGAGAGGCAGGGTACACCCTGAGCAGGTCACCAGCCTGTCACAGGGCTAACACAGAGAGACAAACAACCTTTCACACTCACATTCACGCTCACATTTACACCTATGGGCAATTTAGAGTAGCCAATTAACCTAACCCCAGTAAGTGCATGTCTTTGGAATGTGGGAGGAAACCGGAGTACCTGGAGGAAACCCACCCAAACTCCACACAGAGAGGGCGAGGCCTGGTCCAAGGTGGACCTTTCAAATGTTGTTCTAATTGTGAGGCAGCAGTGCTAACCACCGCGCCACTGTGCTGCACTTGAAATTGTTTTCTATAGTAGTAGTAATAGTTGAAACTTCTTTTACATTCCTTTCATTATGTAAACTACTCTATGGAAAACTCTGTAAGAGGTTTCTGTACAAAACACCATGTTTGTCTTAACTCCAGTCCTCACAAAGCACTCAACTGGACTCGTATATAACTGCACCACTGATTTCTGCTTAAAGTGCTGACTGTTTCAGAACTCATGTTCACAGTAATTGTAGCTATACAAAGTGTGTGAACTTTTCTCTTTGTAATATATCCTCCACATTTGCTGTTGGGAATTCAGAAATATATGGCTATTATAAGTTTCTCTAAATTTGTGTGAAAGACCTTTGTAATGAAATGCAGAACTGAAATTCATCAAAGTAATAAAATCAGCATTCAAACAACAGTTGTCACGTTTGTATTTATTTAATTATATATTTATTATTTTAATAAATTAAAATACATGAAATGAATCACTGTAATGTACTTATTTTAATGTATGAATTTCTTTTCTTTTCATCTCCAACCTTCCTTTTATCGCAAAAGTTCTTGATACAGTATTTGTAAAAGAGCTAACTAATCATCTGCAGTAGAATAGTTTATTTGAAGAGTTCATCTCTGTGCTTGTCCTGCTAGACCAGGGGTTGGCAACCTGCGGCTCTGGAGCCGCATGCGCCTCATCCAGGCTTAATCTGCGGCTCTGTGCTGCTCGCGGAAGTAAATTATAAGTATCCAGTTGAAGTGCATTTTATTTTTCTCAGTTCGGTTTTTGTTGTAGTTTTAAATTGGAACATTAGTGTGATCTTAAAATATTTAAATTAAATCATTTTACTTATTTATTTATTTTAGTTTCTCAATATATGCGTCACTCGCGGCTTCCGCTAGTATTTGTGGCTTTTCCGTGTAAACCGGGTTCAAATGGCTATTTCCAGATTACGGGTTGCCGACCCCTGCACTAAGGTTATTCTATTATTCTATCTATACATGCTTCCCGTACCAGTGATGTCAGTATTTGACTATTTGCAGTCCAGTAATCAGATGAAAGTTACTTATCCGTCACTGTGCATTACTATTTTTGTCATTTTCCTCAGTACAAAGATATATTTTTGCTTTCTTCTTGAGCCTCAGGGAGTGACGTCTGGCAGATGCGACAGTTAAGTCCCGTTTTCAGCATGAGGACAATAACATCACAGCGACACAAATGTAAACAATGGAGGGAGGAGGGAGATGCATGTTTTCTAGCTGAAATACAGACACTATTGTAAGTCTGTCAGCTAAAGATGACAATATTAAGGTTAGTTGTGCACTCTGTGCTGGCGACAAAGTGCTATCTAGCTTCAAAAACCCTACGTCAAATATGAGGAAACATCTTGAGTCATGGCGCAGTCAAACTTACAGAGCGAGTCACAGGTGGTCAAGCAGAGCTACGACTAATGCAGGAGGCCCCCCAGCACCCAAACAACAAAAGCTGGACTTCGGTACAAACCAGTAAGTGGGGGAGAGCTGAAAAAGTTGGTCAGACAGTATGTAGTAGAGGAAATGCTGCCTTTAAACACGGCTGACTCGCCATCGTTTCATGGTTGTCATTTTTATGTTGCGGCAGCGGGGGTGCTGCCAGCGTTGTGCCAAAAAGTGATTTTTGGTATTTGCCATAAAGACATTGCCTGTATTTAAACAGCTGTAAATGATTTGTTGACCTGTAATCTGTGAAACGTGTCAAACATATCTCTCATGAATGATATCAGGTAATTTTGAGTGAGAAAGAGCATTTCTATCACAAGGTTGAAGTTGCAATCAGTTTTTGGCAAAGTAACTTTTATATATTTGTTTTTTTTATCAAGGTAAAAACTGTCATTTTAATTAAAAAGTCTTTTTAAACAGAAATCTGGCTCAGAAGGCTGCAGAAGTCACAACAAATATAACATCACAGTTCTATAAAGATATTTGAAGTGGCCAAAAAGCTCTGGATTGATGATAATGTAGGTACAATAACACAGACTCCTGAAGATTTTTGAAAAACAGGTTATTTCTGCATTTTATATATAAGCCCTTCATGAATCATGCTGACTGTACTTTATTTACCAATATAAGCAAAGACATTACACATAAAAACACAGAAACATCAGGAGCACTTTATGGCACAACACCAGCAGCTGTTGAAAGTAACTAATAAACTAACTTGTAATCTAACTTAGTTACTTCTAAAATTAAGTAATCAGTAAAGTAACTAAGTTACTTTTTAAAGAAGTAATCAGTAATCTGATTACTTTTTCAAGGTAACTATACCATCACTGTCCCTTACACAGTATAATTAGAATGCACAGCACTCATTTTCATTGCTATGAAGATGATACCCAGCTTTATCTATACATTAATCCAGATGAGACACACCAATTAGTTAAACTGCAGGAATGTCTATTTGATTAACACTGAGTTAAAAGAAACATTTCCAAAATATGCCAGTTGTTTCATTTGAGCCACATGCACTTTTTTTTTCCAGTGTTTGGTACTTAAAAAATTTCTTAATAATACAACAGAACATTTGGGACTTTCTTTTTGAAGAGTAAATGATAGGATCTGTGAGCTTTCGATGCCTGCATTTGTAAAACATTTATACCTGTGTCAAAATTGTTTGACATTTATATGTTACTAGAACACACCAAGACATCCAGCCACACACCCTGGGACCCACAGGCACCCCCATCCCAGGGGAGGCAGCAACGATCAGTGGCGAGTGGTTGGGGTGGGTAATCCCACCCTCCTCCACCATGTCCCACAGGGGCCAAATCTCAGTAAGCCTCAGACCCAGGTCACAAATGCACACACATATATGCCATTCACGGCACGACATATATGCAGCACAGCAAGCAAAGCCAAGGGACTGGCCCTACGCACTGCGGCACGAAAAACTGTCTCAGCAGAGTGACAGCTTTTGGTGGTTCAGAGCACTGAACCATCCCCTAGTTACATTGCTATAGGTCTTTGCTGGGGGGTGTTCTGATGATGCACTTTTTCACTCACCTCTTTTCACCCTGTCAATTCACCACTCTGCATTTAATCATTAGTTATTATTAATCTCTGGCTCTCCTCCACAGTGTGTCTTTTCTCCTGTCTTTCTACCTTCACCCCCAACCCCCAAGATGACTGCCTCTCCCTGAGCCTAGTTCTGCCTATTCTTCCTATTTAAAGGGAGTTTTTCTTACCCGCTGTTGCCAAGTGCTTGCTCGTAGGGGCTGTTTTGATTGTTAGATTTTTTCTGTAATTATTGTATGGTCTTTACCTATAATATAAAGTGCCTTGAGGCAACTGTTTTTAATAATTTGGTGCTATATAAATAAAACTGAGTTGATTTGAATTGTCCCCCATTTAACTGATGATATTGTTGTCAAATAATTGCTTGGTCAGGACTAGGAAAACATGTTTTGTGTTCAAACACAGCCTTTAAAAATGCAAAACACATGTAATCTGAATGATTTCCTGTGTTTCATTCAGAAAGAGGGTGTACAGCATAAAGCTTTTTTGTTTTTGTGTTTTCTGTTGTTTTCTTGTCTTTTTTGTTTTGTTTTGGTGCATCACTTTCGAGTGAACATATTCATAATATGGTCATCTTGCTAGGTCATGTTCCTGATATTACTGCAAGATGAAAATGATTTAAAACTGTAATAAGGGAAGTGGAACAGAAAAGAAAAAAAAGACTAAAAAATAAATTAAAATAGTTGAACTGCAGGAACATGCAGAGAAAAGAATTGCTTGGATGAAGAAGAATTAAGCATGGGTGTGTTGTCTTTCATGCAAACATCAGAGATTAAATATTTACATGTTCTCCTGAACAAATAAAGGAGAACAGGATGTGATTGCTAACTCTCAGAAGAAAACAATAGAGGCATTAACTAAGTTTACCTGCCAGTTGGAGTGCATCAGTACTTATTTATTTAACGTTGAAAATTTTTGACTTGGATATTTCTTAAAACGATGAGTTTGAGTAATATTTGCAGCTTCATTGGTAAGTTAATGTATCTTAATTTATTCTTTCTTTGATACTGAATTCTTGTAACATTTGCATTTGCATCAAACACCTAGTAAGCAAAAAATAATAGCACACAACACACACATTCAGTTTAGATCACGATAAAATTAAAATATATGGTATTTAATGTACACATCACTAATGCCTGTATAATATTTCAGAAAATAAGTTAACTTTTTAAATGTTTATATGTTGATAGGCATTTCCATCATGATAACATCTGGAGCACTGGCAGGTAAACGTTTCCTCTACACTCAACACATTTTGGGCCAGATTTACTAAGCAGGGGAAACTGTCGTGAAGCCTGAGTTGCAAAAAGACTGCTAAGAATGCACAGCCAGTTCATTTGAATAACTACAAACAGATTCTAACAAGAGCAACACAAATTAACAGTTCAAAAACAAGCAGATCCAATGATGCAATAAGTTTTCTTCAAACCAAAATGATTCTGTGCACATACAGGTTTTACACGTGTTTCTGTCAGAAACAGTATAGTAATACAGATCATTTACATGCAGATGAATATATAGCTCAATATGTTTTTGATGTAGCGGCAAATTCTTCTGTTAGAAATTGTTAGGGACTGTGTGAGGTTTTGTAGATTGACACAGTGGTCATCTGGATAAATCTGACAGCTCAGAAGGATCGCAGGATTCATCCTGAGAAGGCCCACAAACCATTCCAGTGTATAACCTGCGAGATCCTTCTATTGTTTCCTAGTTTTCACATGGTTTTGATTCCTTGTTTCTTATAGTTTGTAAGTCCTGTCTCAATTTTATTCTCAAATGGTAAGATTCCAAATTGTGAAATTGAGCAAGTTCTCTTTTTCTTCTATTTCCTGAAATTACATTGGATTGGTTCTTATTGGGTGCTTCACCCCTCTGTATAGTAAAAACCTCATATGGTAGTTTCAAAGTTGCCATATAACAGCATCCTGTCCACCTATATGGCAGAAATATATATACTTTGTCACCACAAACCCACCAGATGTCTTTAAAATTTCCTATAGTTACATTTCCCGGCAAAACTTGATTCTTCACCATCAAAGTTCTATTCTGTTTGTTATATGGTATATTAAAGGTCACTTTATGCAATCCATCCGCAGTCTTAGGCTCATGCTCACCTAAGTTCATCATATATTCATCACAATCTGACAATCCCATAAACATCCCATGTACATTTTTTGAACAAAAACAGGCTTTAGCGTTCACGGGCTTTACCACTATTGCATCTGGAATAGCTGTAATGGCATTCTCATGTTGATCAAGTAGATTCACATATGGCAAACCACGTAACCAAGAACAATTAAACCTAGGTCTAAACAAATGCACTGATATTGCCATGAATCTATCGTTTGCTGATCGTTGTTGATATAACAGCCACGATAACACATAAAATTGACATTTGGGAAGCAGCAGCTCTGGTACCATTTCTAAAATTGAAGGCCATGTGCCAGGTGTTGGAATTTTCACCACACATGGACAATTCAGTTTTCTGACCGATTTTACAGAATGTGATAACTGTTGGATCTTTCTCTGGTCCTGATGCTACCAGCTGACACCTCCCACTCAGATTCTCTGGGCATCCCTAAAATCCTAGTTCCGGCCCCCTGAAAGGGTTAACCGGTCCCCTGGATCCTCTTGGTTGGCCTCTGAATCCTCCTCTGAAATTTCCTCTGAAGTTTCCTCCTGAATTGTTGCACTCTTGAGCCAAATGACCAAATTGTCCGCAATTGTAGCATCTTTCTGAAGACCGTTGTAAATTTGGGTTAAACCTACCTCCTCTTCCCAGTGTTCCTCGTCCTTTGATTCTCCAGAACTGCACTGGATTGAACACTGGTTGGGGATAGGGTGCGACTGGAACCACAGATGAAGACTGAAATGGTTGAGGTTCAGCCTGATTGGGCTGCATTTGTATTGCTGGTTGGTTCACTGGAGGCTGACTTTGCATGACGACAGCTTGCTTCTTTTCCTTCCTCTTACTCTCTCCCAGTTGTATCTGATTGAGCTTTCTGAATGTCTCTTGATCTTGTTCTTTTTGGTCACGCTCCTTTTTGGGATACAATTCCACTTGGTGGGCAATGTGGTCCGTGTATACTCCTTTCTCCATGCTTCCAAGGCCAACTACTTCTGCCAATTTGCTTCTTACTGACAAAGGTAGTCCCTTCTGTATCTTGGCTCTCAAAATTGATTGTTCCATTTGATTCAAATCAGGGTCATTTCCAGTAACATTGCTCCAAACTTGAAGGGCTCTCGACACATATGCTCTCGGGTTTTCTTCCTGTCCCAATGGTTCAATAAGGATATTGTCTGGATGCACGTTCGTAGGAAATGTGTCTCTCAGAGCTCTCCACATCTGCCCTCTATTTGCAGCGAAAAGGTCTGCATCATTTGCTGCGGTCGTCACATATTCATTGAGTCCTGCTTTCTGCAGAATCTCCTCCATTGCTGGTATCCCCAGGAGACTTGCCAAAAGTCTCTTCATATCTAGCTGGTTGTGTTCCCACCATTATCTCTTCCAGCTTTGAGGTCCACGGATGAGCGCCATCTTGAAGGGTAGGGAGCTTCTCAAGTATATCTTACATGTCTGTATTCTGCCAGGGCTTGTACTCCATTGCCTGTCCCCTTATAATTACTGGACACATCTTTTCAGGCGTTTTTCTCTTCCTTAGATGTAATGTCATTGCTGATTTCTGAAGTCCTTCTTTCAGGAGCTCCTTCTTCTGTACCTTCAGGTCCTTTAATTGGTTTTCCAAAGCAATATGACCTGCTGAGGTAGTAGCTTTGTCTAAGTCGGACAAACACTCATCGATACTTCTTTCAATCGCTCTTAAAGTTCTTTGTCTGTCCTCTTTAATTCTTGTGCTGGATGCAGATGGAAGGAATCTTCTTGAAGAAGAACCTTTGCTTTCCCATTCTTTGTCACTCTCCATCCACACTCTCCTCAGAAGTATCGTCTTCTGAGTCTTCTTTCTTCTTCATCTTTCCTCCTTTCTTTTCTGCTTTCATTAGTATCCGCCTGATTTAAGGATCATATCCACCCACAGTTCTTTCCAGGGCGCTTCCCTGATCACTTTGTTCTTCTTCCATCCTTCTGTTCCTAATCTTCAAGGTCGATGTCTTCTTTTTACTTTTAGAACTTGGAATGAATTTTACAGTCGTCTCAGCTTGTCCCACTTCAATTACTCTGTCATTGTCATCCTTAATGTGGTAGTTGCCATCTTGATTGAATACTGGTAATTGTGGGTAGACGTCTTCAAACTCCACTTTCTGTTCGTATGGAGGTGGGTTTTGTACTGGAGTTAGGTGCGAAAACGGTAGATAAATTTTTTCCATCAATGTCTGTTTGTTTTGTATTTTTCTCAATTTCTTTCAAGCTTTTTTCTGTCTTCTTTTGTAGCTTGTATCAACTTCTGTCCTTCGATGTCAAACAGCTGTAAAATGCCAAGTTCCACTTGTCTCTTCTCTTTTCGTCGTTGTCCTGCGCCGCTCCAAACTGAATTGTCACTATCATTAGGTTAGTGCCGACAGCTGGAACAACCCCGTAAAAACAACTGGACCTCAGTGCGCCCTTTTTCACAGAGTTCGGTGACTCAGTGTTGCCAGCTTAGCGTTTTCTTGTTTTTTTTTGCCCCATAAAAAATGATTTAAAAAAAAAAGCGATATAGCGACAGTGAAATCCTCCGCTGTCACCATGTTTTGTGTACATAAAGCCTTCTGCGTCCCTTCGTACGCTTTGGCATTGCCCAGATCTCACTTTGTCTTCACCCTCCAACCCCTGAACCTCACTTAAAACCAAGCCTGCCCACCTGCTCCCTCCGCTCCCATCCCCGGTCCTCGCTTCGCCTTTATCAACCTTTGAGAGAGCCGAGAGCGAGTTTTCTTACACAGGTTGGCAACAGTGGCCCAGATAAATGAGGAGGGTTGAATGTAGCTAGCAGTCTCACCCCACAGTGTTTTCGTTAAATTTGATATTCTAACATTAAACAATACGGGACAAAATTGATCTATGTAATGTGGGTCTAGGCAAAGCATTAAAGTTATTAACTTATTTCATAACGTTTATTTGTAGTTCTAAACATATTTATGGTGTTTTTTTTTTCTTCACTTTTTGTCTCTCCAAAGATGTTTTTCTGCTCCTGCAGCCTAGATTGCAACTACAGTACATCCAAATTAACGATTATGCAAATTAGGTGATGGCGTCATATAGTGACCTCTATTTTCAGCAGCGGAAAATTTCCCGTATTTTTAAATACAAAACTTGACAGGTATGTATCAGTCGTGTATGTTTTGGGGCTCATAGATGGGGCTTTATAACAATCAATTAAAGGACTTCTCTTTCTTTTCTTCTTCCTTTATTTTCTCTTTCTCTCTCGCTCTCTTTTTTTTTTTAATGACAGGTAATAAAACTAGCAAAAGTCCCCAGGGAAAAATGAATATCAAACGTCTCTCTTGTGAAGGCTAATGGATTTTGTCCTTCGCAAGGAGCTCATGACTTTTAACAATAAGGGAAGCTCATGTATTGTGTATTCTATTATAAGTAATAACATAACATTTATAAACCTTTATTTCCAATCACTGTCCAGCAGCAATTATCAAAAGGGTTCAACAAAATGTTCAAGCACATATACCACTCCACTTCCTCTCACAGACACACACACACACAGTTCCTGCTAACTGGACAAAGGAGGGGCCACCACATACACACAAGATTGGGGCGCTTCCTCACACACTTACACAAACTTCACTCCATTCACATAGACATAAGCCTACACACACCCAGTTGGTCTTCTCTCTGCACACACAAAAGCACATAAATTCACTAGCGCTGACACACACACACACACTGAAATCACTTCTCTCCATACATATGCCAAAGAAAAAAGAATACAAGAACTTACAGAGTCTTATGCACACACATTCCTCCAACTATCCAACATACACACACATCTGTAGATACGTGCACTGCAGTTACACATACGCACACAAATGGGGTGCCCACTGTTAGATACACAACACTGCACTGCACACATGCCTCACTTACACATAGACTCAAGCACACAAACACAAAAAGACAAAATCCCTATAGCTCACACACAAAGGAAAGGGCACAGGGAATGACACGCTTAAACACACTCACGGGCCGGCACACATGAACATGACGGAAAAACAATGTCTGTTTTCACATAAACAAATTTAGACTTACATACAAGAGCAAGGAAAGTCAGATTTCCACACACACACATCTGCTCTACATGAAACATAAACACACAGACTAGTCGACTTTTTCTTCTCTACATTACTAATGCCGCTTCTTCTCATCTATTTATCAACTTCTTAATTCATGCTACCTCTAATGAAGTGCAAAATTCAAATAGAAGGTTATATCATACACAACTCGTCAGCAGTGTCAATGAAAACCCTTCCTATTGAACTTTTTACACTTCCAGCTTTTCCCTCAGAAAAACTGACCTAAGAAAACATTTCTATTGTTTAATCAGGATTTAGGCGTGCCTAATGCCGCTTCTTACAGAAGGCTTAATCCAATTATGTGGCTGTTTCTCTTAACACTTGCATATCTGTTGCATATGCACTTTTCCTTTACTTATCACTTCTTTTATTCTCTGTAATCTCTCTCCTGGCCAGGCTATACACTTTTACACACTTCTGGATCCACTACTTAATCAAGCTTTATTTATCATGGTATAGCAAAAAAAAAACCACATGACTGAGACAATCAGAAATTGGGCCCACTAATCGTCAAGCATAGTATTAATTAATGCTGTTTCACCATTACTGATAAGCTTTGCACTTCTCTTTTCACTATATTCATCTCTTCTCTTAAAAATTTAGAACGAGGAATTACCCTAAGAAACACCAAAAAACCCACACACAGGCTCTTTACAGTGTGATAACAGCTCAAACGGGAAACAGCTGGCTCAAATAAGGAGGTAATCACTCACCCCTCCTGGCCGGTTTCTGAGCACAGAGCTGGACCGCTGAGTCTTCAGGCACCGTTGCAGTATCACAAGTTGTCTCAGTTTGTGACGCCAGAATTTGCTGTGTCTTGGATGGATGTGTTCTTGAAGAAAAAATCCTCGCTGACAAAGTCTTAATGCATATACACAAAGTTTATTGCAAAAAACAGACAGTGTCAAAAAGATGCTTTTTCCTTAGCTATCTGGGAGAGGAGGCCCAATCTTCCTAACTCAACTCAACAAAGAGATCACAAAGGTTATATAGTGTTGGCGAAACCCCCACATCCTAACTTTCCATATGGCTATGAAAAACAGCTTCAACCCTATAGCTGGACATATGGTCAATATCTTCTATGGAAGGCAAGAGAGCCTACAAGGGGCCCTTTGTGCGGATGCCCAAATCAAATTACCCTTTGCATGACCCCTTAACCCCTTAACTGGCAGCTCCAAAATCACCAAAAACGCCTGAAAAGGCATACCCAAATTAAATCAGCTGCTGTTCCTGAACTCTTTGGAGTACATG
>JASGAU010407637.1:6468-18481 GCA_030220045.1 Australoheros facetus
TAAAAAAAAAAAAAAAAAAAGCCCCACCCAAGGCTCCTCTTTTCAGACTTTCTTTCAGCCTGTATGCAGTCATAACTGCTCTTATGTTCTCATTTACTCCAACAGAAGCAGTTCAATAGAAGTGCAGCTTCCTCTGCTCAGAGCTGTGGCCCTCCATCCTCTTAAACACGTGCATTCATGCTTAAGTTAGCTCAGAAGAGTCACACGCTTGTGTTTGATTTCCCAGCACTGAACGGAGTCACCGTTAATGCTGTTACCCGGGCCTGCCCTACAGTAACACGTCTAAATGTCTGCTGAGAGATGCTGCTGGGGGCGTTAGGGAATATGGTGACTGCTTGTATTGGTCTGTGGAAAAAAAGAAAAGTACCGGTCGTTTTCAGGCCCGTGCAGACCTCAGCACGGCTGAGGTGAGGCCAAGGTCGTCAGGGTGGAGGTGCTGCAGTGCCATCCATCAGCTGCCAGGGCTCCAATTATGCAGCAGAGTCCTAACCAAGCGTGAGATGTCATTACACAGATGGAGCTCCAGAGGAGAGAGAGTGAGTCTGCATCTGTTTGTCTGTCAGGCTGCATCAGTGTTCATCTGTGTGTGTGTGTGTGTGTGTGTGTGTGTGTGTGTGTGTGCATTCGTTATCTGAGGCAGGAGAGCTGGAAACAGGCTTGTCTATAGTATTCTTTATGTGTGAACAGATGCTTCCAGCTGTGGGCTGGCATATGATAATCTGTGTTGCTTTCTAATGTCACCTGTGAATTCTTAACATGATGGATGAATCTACCTCTGCATTACTTACCGCACAGCAAAGACGGTGCTTCACCAGGCTGTGTGTTCACAGTGTGTGTGGGCAGCTGTTGTCAACATTAAAACAGTGACAAGAGTGGTGTTTGGCAAGCCTAAATCTCTGTGGACTTTCAGAGTCAAGCATGAGCGACAGCAAAGCAAAATCAACACCAACAATTAGCGTGCTAACAAAGAAGTTTGAAGGGATTACTCTGATGCACGTAAAGCAAAATTTAGCCATGAAAAATGGATAAAGTGCTAATGTTAGCAATCTTGATTATCCAGCTGCATCCAGAGATTGTTATAGACACCTGTTACTTAGTGCTAAGTCACAGACAGACTAATAAAATACTAGACTTTCAATCACCAAAAGTAAAGAACAAATATATTTATCATACCAAACAGTGAGTGAAAGTAAAACTTAAAAATCTATGACAAAGCTCAAACTCCAGTGTCCTGGCCAAAATGTGTTTGCCTGGCTCACACCAGTTGTTTCAGAGGGCAGGAGTAAACAACCGATGTGACCGTTTGGCTGCAGGACTTATTAGAGGAAAGCGAACAGTAATTGTGGAGGAACACAAAAATAGTCCAGTGGAAAATTTCCCGCTGTGACTCTCAGAGATGACCAAACACCGAACAGAAACACAAGATCAGATTTATCATAAAAAAGATCTGAAAAGGTTTTTACATCAGAAGAAAACACTCAGCTGTCTCCAGCATCAAACACCAAACTCCCACTTTCACCTCCTCACCAAAACTGACTCATAAACTTCTTCTAATTGCTGCTTTCAGCGTTTGAACTCGGCACCGCGAGCGCCCAGCGTCCTCATTATGAGAAGAGGTGAATTGTGGGTAGAATCTGCGGGTGGTTTGACAGCCTGCTGTGAGCGCTGATGTTTCAAAATGCAGGAAACAGGAGGAGGGAGACGAAAGAGAGGACGGACGAGATGGAACAAAAAAAAAGATTAGAAATGGGGGAAAATCTGGTGAGGGAGAGGAGCGAGGAAAAAAGACGTGGGAAAGAAAGGAGATGACAGCGAGGGAATGGGAAGACATTTGAGGAAACATAAGGCAAAGATAGACAGAAACAAAGAGAGGAGGAGGAGGAGGAGAGGAGAGGGGAACTTTGGGAGGACGTGGTGGAAAAAAAAAGGTGGTTGAAGAGACTGCAAGCAAGATGGAACATCCATAAAAACAAAGGCACAATACGGGCATCTCACGCTATCCCAGCATCCTCCTCTTCACACCAACCCTCTTCACTACATCCAGTCTTCCTCTTCTCCTCCCGCCTGGCAGCTCCATCTTCAGCATCCTTTGTGCAGTATATCCACCGTCCCTCCTCTGCACGAACTTCACGTATGGAAGAACAAATCTAATGAAACAAACTGCTTAAAAAAAAAATTAGCTGACGTTGTTCCAAAATAAGGCTCTAAGAAGCTTTTTCACTCCTGGAAATTTGAGTACTGTTTCTCTCCTACAACATCTGATAAAATGATGATGCGATGGCATTCATATCCAAAAGGTCAAAGGTTAATTTTACCGTGACATCAAAATGTTCAGCAAAAAGAGTTTTCTGGGCATTCTGCACAAATTCTTCCATGACTCACGGACAAACAGAAATACTGTGACCACAGTTCGTACTTGGTGACATTAATCTTTATACTTCTGTGACTGCAGAGCTTTTGCGTGTTGCTGAGTTGGAGATGTGTGTTAGAATTAGCAGCTTCTGTGCAGCAGCAGCAGCAGGTTTGGAGCGCTGTCTGCTGTCTTTGCTTCCACTGCCTGACTTTGATTAAATATGTGGATTGTTTTTGGATTTTTATCTTCGTTTCTCGTGTCCTCTGTTTGGATTCTCTCTCCCCCGCAAAATAGTTTTAAAGCTAAAGGATAACTGCCTGAAATGTCATTCTTTTAATGGCCAGCAGAGGGCGACTCCTTGGTTGCAAAAAGAAGTGACATTTCCACAGAAATCAGTCTTTTGGATCCTTGCTTTGTGAAATCAGGAAACTCGTTCATGATGAGCTTATGGGCTCAATCAATAGTTAAAAGTCTTTTTGAATACTACATAATGTTCAATTTGTAAAACATGATCCCAATTAGATTCAGCAAGGAGGATAATGTAGAGTATTTTTTAGGTCAGGCCTACCTTATAATTGACAAACTGCCACTGGATGAGTATGCAGTGTCCCTCAGATTCTCAGTCAACCTGCTCTGAAAAAAAAAGCAGGTGATGGCAAAAAGACTCAGTTCAAGGTCTGAAAAAACCTGGATTTCACAAACCAGTGGGTAAGGTGCCAGTGGCTATATCCATCTTGTACATGCAGCGGGTCAGAGGGAGGGCAGCAAATCAGCTGGGAGTTAAGTATTTCTTTAAATATGCGACTCACTGCAGTAACATATGAGAAGTCACCGGTTTGGATGTACTTTATTACTCTCCAGCTCTGCTCTGAGCTCTGCATGTGTTAGAAATGGGACCGTGTGGGCACTGTGAGCTTCCTGGTGGCTGTTAAAATGCTGCTCAGGTCTGCAGCAGGCTGAGATCCAGTGAGGCAGCCGGCAGCAAAAGGCAGACAGCCTGAATCCCAAGCACGCATCCTGCCTGCCTCCACGGAAAACATCTTCATCCACACAGTTCAGCTGGCAGCAGGAATTTTGCTATAAGACTTTTTGTTGGAGGCAGGATTATTGGAGGGAAGAGAGGCTTATGGGAAATGTGGTCTTAATTTAACCAAACGCAACCACTAACGATGCAGAGCAGCCGCTCGCCTGCTTCCGTAAAGGCCTGTGGTGTCTGCCACGGGCCTGCATATTTCTGCATAAATTACCTGATTGTTGGCTCGTTTCTTCACTCAGCATCAAGTGTTTCACATAACTTGCTTCAGGCGGAGCAGAGATTCCCAGCCATATGCAGTCATATGAGGAATTATTATTTCATCGGCGTACTGTAATGGAACGAGAGGGAAAATATCTCCAGCACTGTGTGAGTTTTAGCTTTGTAATCCATGTGAAAAGTGCCTTTAAAACAACAAACGGTGAAATATGGGAGCTCTCAGCCTCCACCTGTGACACATAACATTATGTTAACATTCTTCTTTAGAATTTGACTAATTAAGCACAGAGTTAGTTCACGAGGTTAGATGATATTCTTTTACTCAACTTCTGAAGCTGCTTCAGCCTGTCCACAGTTTCTGCTGACTCTCTGATATAACGCAGGGTCTGCGCACAGCTGTGCACACCGTCGTCCGCATGCTGCAGCTCAGGAGGTAGAGCGGGTCACCTACTGATCGGAAGGTCGGCGGTTCGATTCCTGGCTACTCCAGACTGCATGCCAATGTATCCTTGGGCAAGATACTTAACCCCAAGTTGCTCTCCGACGCAAGCGTCCGTGTGCCACTGGTCCGTGTGCTACTCTCGATTTCACTGTTGTTCCTTCATTGAGAAAATGGAAGTTCTAACATTGGAGACCCCAAGTTGCAAATGTTAAAGCCAGTGAAAAGGGGGCACCACTGTAGCTCACCTGGTTGAGCTGGCTGCGGTTTTCACTTTATCGTGACATTCTGGAATAATATGAAAGTGATGTCCATATCTGCACTCCAGAAGTTGTAGACCGCTCTACTAGTTTCATCCTCGCTGCACAGGAGTGGAAGTCAACTGACTGTAACTCAACTGTGAAGGGAAAAAAGGCATGTGTGATATTTTTCTATCCACTCATCATGCAAATAATTGAAGAATATATGCAACACAAGTAACAATGTACTTGTTTGCTCAGTAAATGTTGCTGATGCTTGATCTGTTCTGTGCCGGAGTCTTTCCATGGACACGTGGAACATCGAGGAGGTCCCTGAGCAGAGCAGTGCCACCAAATATAAATCACAGCAGATGGAAACACTGATCTTCTTTTGATTCGTGGTCCTGACTGATATTTTTGGAGTGAAGAAATGAGTCAGATATTTCTAAATGATTCTACCTCTGTCTTTGGAGAAGATTAAGTGAAAAGAAATCATGTTTAGTCAGAATTCCTTTTATCTTAAAAAAAAAACACCAAACTTTTCCAGCCCTGAGTGGAGTCTGTTTCTCAGGCTTCACGCAGCACCCGACAACCTCCTTAAATAATCCAGTTTGCTCAGGAGAATATGGCTGTAAGCATCCATAAAATAAGGCAGGGCAGCCTGCAGAGTGCCTGAGAGGCATAACCCAGGGCAAAAACAAAAGTTACACACTGAAGTTTCCATGCAAATTCAGTTTTGAAATAAGTTTCAGAAAATCCTCAAAAGAAAGTGGAAATTAATATTATCTGTTTATTTAGATAGTTAAGGGAACTGATGCATTAAAATGTGCCATTAGTTGGAGGTTGTTTTCTCACTGCTACTCAAAACTGGCAATTTTGGTTTCAGTCACACAGACCAGTTGAGACCAGTTGGAGACCTGCTGGCAACCATTGGTCCCAAGGGAAAAAAAATGTTATTCCCCAACCAGTTGGCGAGTGGTTGCTGGAGGTTTCTGGCTGTTGCTTGGTTAAATCGGCAAAGAGGGTACTGCAACAAAAACCAATCTGTAGCTGCTTTGGTCACTAGAAGATTGCTGCAGTTGCATGTACGATGCCAACTTTTCTGCAAACACCAGCTAACTAACCGCCAAGAAGATGTGAAACTTGCAAAAGTGTGATGCAAACTGGAAATGGAGAACATTTGCCTTCAAAGTAAAAGTTGTGCCATACTGTGTTTCAAACGGCACAACTTTTACTTCAAAGGCAAACCGTCTCTGTTTCCAGTTTGTGTTGCACTTTTCAGTTTCACAGCTGCTTAGCAAGTAAGTGTTTACAGAATAATTGGCGTCTTCCATGCAAATGATGGGCAATCACAAGGAGGTTTCCTGTGCAGCACCATACCTCTTTGTGACCAATTTTCCTTAGTGACAGCAGGTTACCTCCTGCAACCACCAGCAACCACTCGGCAACTGGTTGGGAAATGCACATTTTTCTCTAGAGAGAGTTCATGCTCATCAGCGCAAACTGACTCAGATTGATGGCGGTCTGTCCGCATTTATAAATTAG
Organism: Australoheros facetus; assembly: GCA_030220045.1. Taxonomy (NCBI): domain Eukaryota; kingdom Metazoa; phylum Chordata; class Actinopteri; order Cichliformes; family Cichlidae; genus Australoheros; species Australoheros facetus. The sequence goes on from JASGAU010407637.1 coordinate 12,297, forward strand.
ACCAATATCATTTGCAAACCTTTGTGAACATGTCTGATTGCAGTCAGTCTGAGTTGGACTGCAATTGTTTGGAGACAGATTGCCTCCCACCAGGTGACCTGTGCAATCGCCTTGTGATTAAAAGTAGACATCCAAAGGTTGAATACCAGCTGGTCACCACAGCTGCTTGCAATTGGTGCCAAATGCAAAAAATTGGGCAACTACCAGTTCTTCGAAGTCACAAGGAGGTTGCCATCCTATTTTTACTCTAGTACAGGGATGGGCAATTCATATTCCCAAGGGGCTACATGAGACACTGGAGGGCCGCACCAATAAGCTGAACTCAGCTGGATGCTGATGATTAATTTTACCTCTTTATAAACTGCTGCTGGTGAGAGTAGAGGTTAAAATTGGGCAAGGAAAATGTGAAATAGGCATAATAAAAACAGCAACATTTTATCACTATTTAATCAGTATTTCCAAATACAACTTTGCATAAAGTGCTTTTGCTATTTTGCCTGCAGTTTCATTACTTCATCTGCAGTTTTTCAGTTCATTTTCTTGATCAGTGAGAGAAATATCATCTGTTTTAGGTTTGAACAAGTGTCAGGATCAATGTCTGAGGTGGAAATGTGAAGGGCAGTCACATCAACGGTAAGTGTAAGATCTGCCTTCCTTCCTCCATCTGAGAGCTCCTCACAAAACTCTCCAATCTTCGCTCTCGGTTCCCGTACTCTCTTTAGCACTTTGCCCAGGCTGAGCCAGTTTTCCAGCTGAAGCTCCAGATTTCCAGCAAGGTCCTTGATCCGTCTTGTTACAGTTTGACTGGAGAAGGGTACAATTCTCAAATGCTTCTTTTTTCTCAGGGCATATTAGCGTGGCAGAGTCCACCAACCACTCTCTGATAAACTCCCCATCAGAGAATGGCTCACTGTTTTTGTGATTTTGTGGGAAATCACAAAGCTGGCCTTGACTGCTCCAGCCCTGCATGGGTAACACTTAAAAAGGTCCTTGTTGCTTTAGCAGCTTTGCTAGCAAAGGTTCAGATGTCTGTTCCCGCTCTGCGTCAGCCAAGTTCTCATATTTCTCTGCATGTTTAGTCTTGTAATATTCAAACTGCAAATCTGCTCTCCACAAACTAAGCACGCAGCCTTATCTCTGACTTCAGTAAATAAATACTTAGAAGTCCACGTCTTATCAAAAACTGCATCAGTCTCTCTTTTTTAATGTGAGCTGACATCTCTCATCTCTCATGAATGTGAGTTCCAGCATATTTACAGTGAAGCTACATTCACTTGCACACATGAATGTACGTAAATGAAAAAGTTGTGTTGTGATTTCCCATAAAATTGCAAAAACCACTAAACCATTCTCTGTTTGGAGTCTGTCAGAGTGTTTGGTGGCTGAAATGGGATGAACTGCATGTCCCATTGTTTACTTATTTCTGTTTGAATCTTAATTTACTACTGACCTCCCCAGGGACAACCAAAGACCTGGACCATTGTGGCCCAAGGGCCGTACAATGCCCAATGTGATTGAGTCATAATCAAACAGCCAATGAAAGCAAAAGATGTGGGCTTTGAACCCCTGTCTCCTGGGCAAACATCCTGTAACTCATTCCTCTGCTCACCCTCCTACCTTCATTATACTCCAGTGCATAATTGGTTTTTGTGTAGATAAAATTTCATGACTGTTTCACAAACTGCCGTGAGATCGCGCTGGCAGACCCCATCTGGGTAATTCCTTCAGACTTTATAAAGCTCATTCAGAGCCACAAATGTAGTCAGCAGCGTCCTCATGAGGAGCAAACTCCACTTCATGCTGATAACTGGTAGGAGGTCATTTTAATGTCATAGTTAAAGCGAAGGCAGTGAACATAAGAAACCAGAGCTGTGCATTGGGGGCTTATTTACATTTATGTACAATAGTGTTAAATTTTTAAAATTATATTCATCAGCATTCATTTATTCATTAACGTATTTATCTGGAAATCACAAGGCTTTTTAGTGTTTTGATGTTTCCCTTCGTTTCTGGCAGCTTGAATGAATTCCTTCAGTAACACGGACAGCGCTGTCTCAGTCTCTCTGTCTCTCATTTGTATTAAATGTTAATCAGCCTCCTGCAGACTCAGCTGCTCTCTCTGGATTTGTGTTTCTTAATTCAGCTCCAAAGCTTCTCCTCATTCTTTATGCACAAGTCGTAGAAAAAAGAAAAAAACCCTGCGGAGAGACAAACCACACTCCCAAATTATAACAGAAAGACAGACAGACAGCTATTCTTAGAAAAATGGGAAGTGCATCCCCGGGGAGTTACCAGAAGAAAGGTCAGAGGGTCATCCTCTGGGGAGGTTAAATACTGTCAGTAAATTTTATGCTAATTTTGTCCACAATTACTGTAGATTTTTGACATTTCTTCAATACAGGTGCAAAATCTGCCCTGAAGTGGTGCAAGAGCAAAGGTCAGAGGGTTTCACAAACCATTAAGATTCAAGCCCCCAGGGTTGAAGACTCTCCACATGCACATTTTGTGCTAATTTCAATGCTAATCGGTGGTGGGAACGGTAATGGAGCTGGAGTGACAGTGATTAAAAATACAAGGACTAACTGGTACAGAAAGCCATAAGAGGAAAATTAAAGCTGTATCAATACATTCTTTTTTTTTGTTAACTTGGCTGCAGAAGAAGCTGTGAAGCTGTTAACTTTGAATGTTTCTGTACGGTGGCCCTGAGAGTTCAAACGCACCGCAACTTAAGAAAACACCAGCAAACAGAAAATATGCTGCAAAAATGCGCGTGTGATTATCACAGTGTTGACACTAGTGTGTCCCAGAGTTGTACGAGCTGCACTTTAGTATCCAGATGCTCTGGGTTAAGGCAAGAGTGAGACAGCGCTCACTCCTAACCAGACGACATACGAGCACAGGAGTCTCTGGCATCACGTTTAAACACTCTGACTAAGCCAAAATCAAATTATGGTTGGCTTTGGAGAGTGCAAAAAAGAAAGCGTACATGCATTTTGGACTTTCTCCTATATTTTGCTGCTTTAATTATCAATTTTCGGCCCTGTTGGCATGAGAGCATCACACAGTTGCAGCATTGTTATGTTTAGTAAACCAGTTTGAGATGATCTGAGCTTTGTGACATGGTGCATTATCCTGCTGGAAGCAGCCATCGGATGCTGGGTACACTGTGGTCATAAAGGGATGGACATGGTCAGGAACAGTAGTCGGGTATGCTGCAGCATTTAATTGATTACACCAGACTGAACAGTTGATACAAGGCAGGATGGATCTGTGCTCCATGTTGTTTAAACCAAAATGTGAGCCTACCTTCTGAATCAAGAGTCTGAGCCTCAGTTTCCTGTTCTTGGCTGATGCCGAGCATCCTAGAGATGGTTGTGTGGGAAAATCCTGGTAGAACTGCAGTTTTTAAAATACTCAAGCTCCAGTCTCTCACCTTTCTTCCTCATTCGGATGCTCACTTTGAGCTCCAGCAGGTCGTGGTCACCATGTCTGCATGCCTAAAGGGATTGACTTACTGTCACGTGATTGGTTGATTAACATATTTTCATCAACAAGCAGTTGAACTGGTTTACCTAATGTCGTGGCCAGCAAGTGCATGTAGTGCAGGCACGAAAGGCTTTTGAGTTATGCCATAAAGAGCAAAGGCTAACTGCTGTCACTGTACACAAACAAATAGATCACATTTTTGTCATCGTTGGATGAAATGCCGGGAGAACTGGCTGCTTCACCAGCTAGTCTCTAACTGTGTCAGCTGTTTGTTGCTGAGCAGATAGTGTACAGCAGGTTAATCAGAGCTTGTTTTCTGTAAACACCTCCTGCTGCTGGACTCAACAATCAATGTTCCTTAAAGCCAAAACCGTGAGGCTGAAATCTCCAGTTAGTGGGAATTCTCTGAAGTTTCAGTTCTGCTGGTGCACAGTAGTGGAAATGCCATATATGTTTCATTAAAAATAAAATGGTGTGACGGTAACCAGCAGCCTCATCAACACTTATGAGTTCATATTATTTTTGGAAATTTTTGGATGCATTACAAAAAACAAGAAATTTTTTGATTCAATATAAAAGGAGAGAAAACGGTTTTACGTAGTATATGTTCACATAAGATAATAGTAATGATGACAGTGTATTTCTCTACATTCAAGCCCACTGTTTATATACACAGTATACTCTGTGTGTGTGTGTGTGTGTGTGTGTGTGTGTGTGTGTCACAGATACACTCTCAACTTATATCAGGAGCCTTGTCGCCACGGGGAACCGCAGTTTGATTGATGGCAGCCGCATTTACGCCATCAGCTTCCCTGTGAGAATCCAAAATGGCTGCCTGTTTCCACGGAGATAACNCTGCTAAGGAGATGAATGAAAGTTCTCCGTCTTCCAGGAGAGACAGACTGAGGGAGCAAAAGGAAGCGAGGTCACAGTTTCAGTCATTCTGTTTTATTGTAAAAGAAGCTCTTCTTATTGATGATGTTTACGTCGGGAAGTCCTGGACGGCGTCCAGCTGTTCGTGGATCCATCACTGAGCTTGTGACGTCCTCCTAAGCTCACATGTAATATCCTAGCATTTATGTAGCACTTCCCTATTCTTCTGATCACTCAAGAAGCTTTAGACTACAGGTCACATTCATGCAGCATTTTATTAGGCACGCTTCAAGCTCTTTATCTACCTCACATACACAGTCAATTTAGAATCACCAGGTAACCTAACATGCATGTCTGCGGACTGTTGGAGGAAGCCCAGAGGAAACACACACAGGGAGAACGTGGAACCTCAACACAGAAAAACCCCAGCCGGGATTCATACCATGAATCGTCTTTTGTGAGGCAACAGTGTTTACCGCTGCACACTGTGCCGCTCACAGTAACTAAAATGGTACTGAATTGTGTTGCACCCAGTGTAAAAGATGCAAGATGAGATAAGTTTTATTTGTCACATGCATATTTATACACACTACAATGCACAGTGAAATGTATTGTCTCAGCTAGTAGAACTTTTCCAATCTCATTGTACATCCTGCATAATGTCAATAAAGGCATTCTACTCTGGGAATATTTGGTACCATCAACGTCCTTCTCAGAAGTCTTCTCACTTGGAAGTTATCTCAGTAATGCCTTCAGGTGGTTATTTGGGCATTTATTTTGAAGTTCAAATAAAACCATCCAAAATTTTGTAACCCTCTACTTTGTGCACATGTGAGTGCAACTACGTGACTGGATAATATGTTTCCAAGTTTGACATTTCATTGGCTCTTTGGGGGTGAGGGTAGGGATGGAACAACCACCATCTTCAGAACGACAGAAAAGCACTGAGATTTAAACTGTCAAGTCTGACAGTGTGGGAAATAATTAAGTGTCGTAAAGAAGAGACTTGCAGCCTAACTGCCCGGCAATGCAGGCAGATGAGTGACTACAGATAAAGGTTCAGCTTGAGGCTTCACAGCAGGACTGGATGATGTCAGGGTACTATAGCTATGTCAGTTTTTTATATACAGTGATCTGGTCTCAAAATGTAGTGTAAATCTCGGGGTGTGGAGATGATGATACCCCCCCCTAACCCCCCCTCCGACCTGGCTCCCCTTCGCAGTAGCATTTGTGTTGTACCTCTTCACTCTTTAGTTACGTTAGCAGTTGCTTCTTTCGGATGTTGGAACACGGAGCTACGAGTTGTTTTGATGTCAGTCTGGATGCTGGGTGTCGAATCCATAGGTCCTACATCCTCTTCACGTAACCCCTTTCACTGGGATTACGTGTTGTAGCATTCAAACAGTTCCCGATTCTCATCCCGTGTTCACTTGTGCCGTATTCCTGTTCCAGTAGCCCACTTATCGTCAGTGTGCCCTGGATCCTCAGCACCTGATGTGGACCTTGTAAATCCGGGCTTCAATCATATCTCTGTCTCTCTTCCACAGTGTATCTTTTGTCCTGTCTTTCTCCCCTCCCTGAGCCTGGTTCTGATGGAGGTTTCTTCCTGTTAAAAGGGAGTTTTTCCTTCCCACTGTCACCAAGTGCTGCTCATAGGGGGTCGTTTTGACTGTTGGGTTTTCTCTGTGATTATAATTACCTTACTATATAAATCACATTGAGGTGACTATTTGTTGTGATTTGGCACTACATAAATAAAATTGAATTGAAAATTAAACTGAATTAAATACCTCTCGCTCATATTCTGAGGTAGGGTAGTATGGGGG
>JASGAU010407638.1:0-15111 GCA_030220045.1 Australoheros facetus
ACTCTAAACTTTTGAGCAGCTGAAATTCCTTAATCGTGCAAAGTGGTTTTTTAAAAGAGGTGATGCAACACAGCAGTAAACATGCCACTTTTGAAATGGATGATTTGCAAATCATCGGATTGTGCATTTATTTAGATTTTTCAGTGTTGCTCCATGAAGGGGCGTTTACCTGGCATCGGCCTCACTGTAGTACTCCCTGGCTACAATGTCTTCAAAAAGCTCTCCTCCTGTCACCCTGTGACGGGAACGAAAGGAAGAAAGGATCCGAAGAGAAAGACAGAGAGAGACAGAGAGAGAGACAAGGAGGCAAACAGAAGTTGTTAGCATACACAAACAAACCACAGTCACACGCATGGATAAAATGTCACTGTGTGTGTGTGTGTATATGTATATATATGGAGGATACTCACAGGTCAAAGACTAGGTAATGAAAGCCTTCCTCTGAAATGCTGTCATGGAGTCTCACTGCAAGAAAGAGGGTGGGAAGTGAAACTGACAGCAGCTAAGTGCAAGACATAAAAAAAATATGCAGTTGTGTTTGGCTGTTAAATCTCCCCATAAACTGAAGCTAAGGGAAAACTCAAAAATATGTGAGCAGAGCTGGAGAAAAATAAATGTCAATAATGATTGTGATATATTGATTCTCCTTTCTTAACCACGGAGATATGAGCACACACAGTGATTAGGCAATTAATGAGCACTTCATTCAACCACACACTCCCTACAATTACTGAAGCTGAGTGATGGTTTCTGGAATGTGTTTTGTTTGGGGCAAACTTACTGATGAAACTGCATCTTTATAATGGACACAGCAGGGCTGGAATGCAGGAGTGTCTATATGCAGCTGTAATTGTAGGTTGTGATAGCATTACTCAAAGCTATGTTGGATCCAAACAATCAAGACCTTTCAAAAACCTGCTTTCATCCCAATTAATTTTTTTTTCAGCTTTAAACAGTCATGCCTGCTGTATTTCAACCATATCTGCTAATACAGAAAGGCAATAAAAGTGTCATATATAGATATGTATTTGGACGGTCTGGGGGAGCTTTTGACAGTTGGTGGTGACTAGACAGATACCATGAATCAGGGTATGCGGTCAACCATTAGGCTACTTGGACACCTCTATATATGGGTATTTTGCCCTAACCAGAGAGCACTCACTCATGCATCTGTCAATTTTTCAGCAGACACAGAAGCTACGGGCAGATTTATGAACTCCTCTTTTGTCCACTTAGAACAACCTGTTTTTCTGTCACTGGTTTATTCCCTGTTTCAGGAACATAATGTCCCCATTCTTAATAAACAATCACAAAACAAGACCTAAGTGAACCACTAAAAAAACTAAAATCACAAACATGGGCACAGAAAGACCAGAAGCAGTCTAGGAACTGTTCTTTTGGTCAAGAACAAAAGCAGCAAACACACTAATGAGCTCATTCTGCGGTTATGTGACAACCACAACAACTCTCTACTTGTCAACTTAACTAAACAGCAGCACAATGACGAAGCACAATCCAGGAGCAACAGAACGGGCCTGAGATACTGCTTAGGTTTAACGTCAAGAAAGAAACTGTTATCGTTATGTAAAGTGAATATCAGTTGTATAATAAGATGAAGTAGGATGGCCCTGCAGCAAGAAACAAGAGTGACTGTTCTTTTCTCCTCCTCCCATCTTCTCGCTCTCCCTCCATCTGTCTCCTACTCTTGCTTTCGTCTCTCCATCTGTCTCATTTTTGTGCCCTCTTTTGTCTAAAGTTTGAACGTATACAATGCCAAAATATGCCAAAAAAGGGGAAAGGACATGAGAGAGAAATGTATATAGAGAGGGAAAGAACAGGAAAAGTAGGTGAGGGGCAAATGAGTGCCTGCGGGAGGGGGCTTAGAGAACTAGGACATGAGGAAAATAGAACTGAGCAGTGCAACGAGAAAGGTGTCATTGATTTTGTCATTTTCCCCTTTGTGCCCTTTAATACCCATCTCTCCTCAACATCTCCATTAGGAGATGTATAATTCATATCAGTGCAAAAAGAATTTCCATCAGAAAGGTTAAAAAAAAAAAATAAAAATCTCAACCTAGTGGGTAAGAAGGCAGAGGACATTTCTCACAAATAAGCTTCAGTTATCTTAACAAAAGTTAACAGCAGAACAGAAATTTGCTCGGCCACAGGCAGCAGCAGCCAGCTTCGAGACAACATTCAAGTCATCTTTACACATGCATGACAAGCCTGAAGCTTTCTTTGACGGTCTTTAACCTTCCAGCTCCCTAGTACAAAGTCTGTGATGTCGGATTGAGCCGAAGTGTGAATATTGCAGTTAATATTTTGGTGCATTCATCGTTAGCGAGTGGGCGTCGTGCGTGCTGCCTCCTGCATGTTCTATCTAGCCAGCTCCCTCGCCTATGCCAGAGTATTTCCAGTAGTGCATGTGTGTTTGAAGCAGCCCATTTCCCGCTGTGTGCTACATACAAGGGGAGGGGGACTGAAAAATATCCTGACCTGATTTTCCCAAAACTGTCCGAAGTTCATGTGCAACTGCTTCAGTGACCTCTAATTTTGAGTGGCACTGTTATGTTGGGTTTTTTTGTTTTTTTAAATTAGTGATGGTGATAATTTATGTCATCACTGCAAAGAGCAGACAAGTTCAAAAGTGAAATTCCCATCCTGTTGAATTACAGGATTTCCAACAAAAAATGGTGCAAATGGGACAGATTATTACAGATGCACTGATCAAACAGCCAAACACTGGTACAGGCAGTTAAGATAACATTTAAAGGTGACAGCATCTGTTGTCACATTAATTTTATACTGGCTAATGTTTAAAGAAAGCGCTAAAAGACTTTAAACAATTAATTTTATAGCTTTGTTTTCCTGGCACAAAAAATAAATAAAATAAATCATCAGTATGCGCATAAAATTTCTGACTCCGCAGAATGATGAACAGTAGTGCACGATTTCACACACAGCCAACAATACACAATATCAAACTAAGCCAGAGGAATGTACTACGACTTAAGTTCAACATAGTCAGACTTTCTTAGCATTAGCTGGCTTGCCTAAATTTAAAAACCCCACTCAGAGATGATGGTATCACAGCGACTGTTATCAACTTCTGCTTTAGGCTCTGTGCATGCTCATGTGTAAGGGGGGCATTCGATGGGTTGTTTGACTCTTCTTAGGCACAAAATCTGAACACTGCCTCCTCCAGAGACATTATCTGAGGAATGGGTGATGGAGATCTCTACAGATTTAAACATATGAGAAAAATGAAACCCTATTACTGCAAATAAGATAAGACACTAATGCTGCAGGAAATGATTAATCTAATACTTGATCATCACAAGCGCAAGCTGAAAAATACATACAGGGACTCAAATTCATTTATTTATTTTAACCACTCGGTGCGCTCTCTGCGTTTCTGCTCATTTCTTATCTGACATCAGAACTGAAACTTTAAGTTAAACTCATTTAAACAGAGTGTTTAAATCAGAGTCTGTCCTATCGCCTAAAAAAAAGAAAAGAAAAAAAAACAGAAGGTCACCAGATCAAAGAGAAAATAATTTTATTGACTGAACAGCATTACTGGTGATAACAGCCTATGGTCTAACCTTTGAACATGAGTATCTCCAATTTCCTTAAATTGCCTCATGTGAGTTCATGAGATCAATCCTGAATGCAAGTACCATCAAATCATCCCTCATCATATAGCATATAATTGTAACTGGAGTGCCAGGATTAAGGTTTAGCCTGATTTCTACAAACAGATTTTGATGCCTACATGTGCATTACTGCAATATTCCAGAAAAGTGTGTGATTGTGTGTGAACAGCTCTGCTTTGAAATACCACAACAATTTTATGACAAAAATATCTTAATTCAAAGTCAAATCATTCGCTATTATTATTTCTAAAAGGTCAACGGTGACAACCACATCTTAAGTCTGACAAACAATATTTGTGAAATTCTCCGCTGCAGATAACCAGCACAGGGACTGCATTAGGCTAAAGTAGAGCACACTTTTGGTAGGATACTCACCGATGTTGGGGTGTTTCAGGAGACGGCAGATACGAGCCTCTCTCTCAAGCTTCTGGTGGTCTGCACACACAAAAAAAGAAGTTTAGACAAGTTCAAACACAGTGCTAAAGTGTTTAATAACATAATGCAATTTGCACTTGCGGTACTTTAACAACACATGTTCAGCTGTCTCTTACTACTGTACGAGATAGATAAAATAACTGAAATGCCTAAAAAGTGTAGAGATGCACCAAAATATATGAGCTGAATATCTGTACTGCAGATGGCATGTACTGAGGTTAGCAGCCGATGATCACCTCATTTGCCACATTAATTTTGTGCTTGCTCAATCTCGCAAACAGTGACATGAAATGCTGCTAACATTTCAGATGTTTTCTGTGACGTAAAGAGGAAAAAGAAAAGAACTGGTACTGGGATCAGCTAACAGCCAAGTTATTATATTAAAACTAGGTATGTACAGATCCTGACTTAAAAAGCTAGCTCCGGAGTTAGTGACAACGGCCCGATCTATCCAAGTCAACTCACCACCAGTGAACAGTCAAGCCTGATCTTGCCTTACATATAAAATGATTTCCTGCATTTCCCTCACAGGGATTATTACAGCTTACTGGACTGTCACTCAGTAGTGGCAGATCACAAAAGTCAAGTGATCAGTACGGTATCAGAAATGGATCAATACATGTGTAAATAATTCTATATTGCTATTGATTACATATCAGTAAAAAGTTGACCACTCAAACAGTTTTGTCAATAATCAGAATTTAGTTATTAGAAGTGAATACATGAAGTTAAAGAGTGTAAACCATGTGACATGCAATTCTCACCAGACAGAACTGAAATGGGGACACTGTGGTTTTATGGTGTGGGTCTTAACCACTAGCTGCCACATAATCACCAATGTCTCGTTTTCCTATACTGTGGTGTTGTCAACAAAATACCCATTAATGTCCTTCAGTCAGAGAAGAAGGGTCACCTTTTACAAATTCCCAGGTATAACACCCACCATGATTTATGTTCTCTCCATCTCAAATAAAACATTTCAGTGCCAGAGACTAGAACACATGATAGACGAGGCACTTGTTTTCCTCTTAAGAAACTGACCATGCTCTGAACAGAACCCTGATATACACATATCTAATATTAAAAATGTACTGACTCATGAGTATAGTTTCCTTAGGAATTATGATGTACAGCAGCCATTGTCTCTATATGCAAATATTTAAAGGATGATTTGTTCTATGTACAGAAACTCATTAACTATATTATTATTATTATTAGCATTAGCAATACAGTCATTCCCATGAAGTGGCCCTCTTTACTGCTGAAACTTCACAATGTGAATTAAACCTGAGCTACAGCGATGCCATGTATGCATGTGGTTTTATAACCACATGCACACAAATAAGTAATAAGTAACTTTAGTAATAAGTTTGTTTGTAGCAACAGGTGCAGGAGTTTGCATGCATGCAGGCATGCGATCGAGTGTGCGTGCAATGGGGTTTAGTATGAAGCTCAGTTATGAACCCTGCAGTATTTGCACTTTAGGCAAAGATTAGGCACCTCCCTAATCTCCCAACCAACATCCTTATTTGAGAATTTTACCAAGTCATGTAATAGTGTGTGTGCGCACATGTGTGCATTTGTAGGTCCGTAAACTACATGACACTTTTAAACTACTCCATCTAATTACCACAGGAAGGAGCCATACCACGGTTGAGGTCAGAGGTCACGTGGGGTAACTGTAATAAAGAATGACTTAGTGTGTGTGTGCTTTATTACTGTAGTGAATTCAACTCGACCACACAGCTCCATGGCAATTACACCACAGAGACATGGGCTCACCAAGATTTGCATTCATTTCCCCAGCGCAGCAACAACCTCAGATAAAATTCACATGCTGTTGCTGACTAATCAACTATCACCTTACCCAGCTGTTCTTCTATAATGCAGCATAGTGAACAGGCATTAGAGCATGCTACTATAAAAAGCAGCAGCATTTTTCTAGCTGGTTTCTGGCTGTCATGTCTACGAACACGAACAAATAAATCATATTTCCAAACATGCATGATAAACATGTTGCAAAAGACTCCCTGACAAGCAATGAAGAGAAAATTTAACATGCACCATTCACTGACACTCAACATCATTTTGAGCCCTGGATATATCAGGGCTAAGATTTGGCGCCCCATTATACCTGCCATCCATACAACAAAGATGACATCAGATTAATCTAACATCACAAGCCAACAATTCTGCTGGTTATGCACAAGTGTTGATTTTTTACCTCGATTTCAATGATATATCAGCACATAAGCTCGGATATTTACAGATTATACAGAGGGAGATGCTGCAACAGTTGAAAAGATGAGACTTGGATGTGGCTGTGTGATGATGTCACCAGTGGTGCACAAAGCGACTGATGCAGTGGGTATAATGGGGCCCTTAGGTGTTTTGGAATTGTTTGGTTTGAAGGACGAATAAAACAATCGACAGATGCTCTCCTGTATGAATTTTGGTGTCTCAACCTGCAGCTATCAAAGAAGCAGTGGTGAGCCCACAAACCTGGAAAAAGTGAAAGATAACTACAGTGGACAACTAACCTCATTCCTAAGTGCAACAAAAACCTTTGGGTAATAACCCAACAAGAGTTCTTTCTCAAAGAAAAATATAAAATCGCCTGCTTCCACCTGCTTGTTAGACCACTATGAAGTGTTAGCTGCCAGTTGAACATGACACATCTTTGCAGATTATTGTAAACTTAGCTATCGACAGAGTAGTTTCAATCCATCTGCGCATATTTAGTTTAGCAAGATTTTACAGAAGTATATTTGAGATTATTGCTGTTGTAGACATTATTGTTGCTCTAGAAACTCATTTTAGTTATATCTGAATTTAGCCACATACTATTATATTTACATGCAAAGCTAGCTAGTAACTGCATCCTGAGAAGATGAGAACCGCCACCACCTCAGTGCTGTAACCTCAGTGCTGTAACCTCAGAACCAACGCTCTCCAATAACTTGTGAAAAATTCTGAATTAAACTGCACAGCCAGTGTGCCCACTTCAATATTTATTTATTGCATGTTATATTGTCATAATACTGAAAAATGGCAGACCTAATATTGTGCAGGCCTTTTGTTTACCCTATCTTTGGCTCTGTTTCAATAACTTCCTGAAGATCTGTCTGTCTGTCCTCCCGCACCATGCTGCACCATACTACACTCTACCTTCCAATAACCTCCCTGTTGTCAAGCTACAGGTGTCGATTTCCCTCATCTAAGAGAAAGCGAGCGAATAAGGGAGAGACCTGAACCACCTCCTGATTACACCAGTGACGCAGGACTGAGAGACAGACAGAAGGAGGGAGGATTACATGAAACGTCCATTTGCTAGAAGAGGATCACAGCTCCCCTGTGTGTGTGTGCATACGCTTCTGTGTGTGTGTGTGTGTGTGTGTGTGTACAGCAGTCTACCCTGGTGCAGTGTCACTGCAGTGCTCACTAATTCATTCAATCTCCTTATTTGTTGGTGCGAGAGTATGTGGTAGAGGAAGACGGTAAAGAGAGAGCTGGAGGGGTAATTACTGGCACTTCCTGCTGCTCTCTAATTGGCCATCTGCTTTGCCATGGGGCGGGCCTACAGCCATCTTACATCAGCTGAGAAGGATGGAGAGGACCTGACACACATACGCACACCCCCCATTTCTGCCACACAAAGCTGACAATCTGACTGAAGGCTTGAGGATCAGTTCAATCTGTTTCAGGCAAGTTTACATCCAAACTGTTAGGATGGGAAATACTGACAAAATGAAGAAGAGCCAATCAGTAATGGCAATAAAACCTTATTTTGGAGGTGACGAGATAGATATAGCTATTTACTGGAAAATGATTCCATACATGCTGCTTCTTTTCCCCTACTTCTGGTTTAAGAATGGATACTGTTTTGGTAAATGTAGTGTAAAAATACTTTTCCTTTTCCTTACATTGGGAAATAATTAAAAAAAAAAAAATATGGAAAAACAATTTTTTTCCTATAAAAAACAGAAATGCTCTAAAATGTGGCTGAGTCAATTAACACAAAAGCACACAGAAAAATATTAAATTATTAAATATACATACATATTAATTTATTATTAAAATAATAAAATAAAAAACAAGGTCATCAGCAAATAAAGATCTTATCAAGCGACACACACAATATGTGCCCAATATGTTGCTTTTGAGAAGTTACTTTATATTGCCGAAAGTATTTGCTCCTCTGACTTCACACACAAACTTGAGTGACATCCCATTCTTAATCCACAGGGTTTAATATGATGTCGTCCCACCCCGTGCAGCTATAACAGCTTCTACTCTCCTGGGAAGGCTTTCTACAAGGTTTAGAAGTGTTTCTGGGAATTTTTTTTGACCATTCTTCCAGAAGCACATTTGTGAGGTCAGACACGGATGTTGGATGAGAAGGCCTGGCCGCACTAATTCATCCCAAAGGCGTTCTGTCAGGTTGAAGTCAGGACTCTGTGCAGGCCAGTCAGGTTCTTCCACACCAAACTCACTCATCCATGTATTTATGGATCTTGCTTTCTGAACTTGTATGCAGTCATGTTGGAACAGGAAGCAGCCATCCCCAAACTGTTCCCACAAATTTGAGAGCATGAAATTGTCCAAAATGTCCTGGTATGCTGAAGCATTAAGAGTTCCTTTCACTGGAACTAAGGGGCCAAGCCCAACTCCTGAAAAACAACCCCACACCATAATCCCCCCGCCACCAAACTTTACACTTGGCACAATGCAGTCAGACAAGTACCGTTCCCCTGGCAACTGCCAAACCCAGACTTGTCCTTTAGATTGCCAGACAGAGAAGCGCGATTTGTGTCTCCACAGAACAAATCTCCACTGCTCTAGAGTCCAGTGCTGGCGTTCTTTACACCACTGCATCCGACACTTTGCATTGTCCTTGGTGATGCAAGGCTTGGATCCAGCTGCTCAGCCATAGAAACCCATTGCATTTAGCTCTCTACACTTTTCTTGAGCTAATCTGAAGGCCACGTGAGGTCTGTAGTGATTGACTGCAGAAAGTTGGGGATGCACCTCAGCATCTGCTGACCCCGTTTTGTGATTTTACATGGCCTACCACATTATGGCTGAGTTGCTGTCATTCCCAATCACATCCACTTTGTTATAATCCCACTAACAGTTGACTGTGGAATATTTAGTAGGGAGGAATTTCATTACTGGACTTGTTGCACAGGTGACATCCTATCATGGGACAAAGCTGAAATTCACTGAGCTCTGGAGAGAGCGACCCATTCTTTCACAAATGTTTGTAGAAGCCGTCTGCATGCCTAGGTGCTTGATTTTATCCACCTGTGGCCATGGAAGTCATGGGAAC
This sequence comes from Australoheros facetus, assembly GCA_030220045.1. NCBI lineage: Eukaryota > Metazoa > Chordata > Actinopteri > Cichliformes > Cichlidae > Australoheros > Australoheros facetus. The sequence continues at coordinate 9,421 of JASGAU010407638.1, forward strand.
AACTGATTTCAATGATTTGGATGGGTGAGTGAATACTTTTAGCAATGCATTTTAAAGCTACTATCGAAACTAACAAGTAGAGAGACAACTGTTCTAATTGTCACTGGGATATAAAAACTACATGTACATAAAACCCAGTCAAATCGGTCAAAAAGCACTAAAAATGTTTTGGAGACTTTTTCCCCAAAATAAGATAAAAAAGCTTTTTTGCCCACATATTATACTTCCCTAATATACATGTGCACATTTATGACACTGTGGCTTCCATGGCATCTCTCCCTTATTCAGAGCACTGAACAAATGCCATGCCATTACTGAATATGAATATGGCTAGCCAAGAAAAATACGTATGCATTGCTTACCTCCATCTTTACTGTAATAAAGAGGGCGCTGGATCATAATTATTAGACACGCCTATCACCACACAGCTGAAAGTCATGAACCTCTACTGTGCTCATGGACCAATGCAACAACACAACTGGCTCATGTTTCACCAATCTGGCTGTGGACTGGCTCATTAAAAGCAAGAAAGATGCTCAAGGGAGCCTGAACTATGATTTTTAATAGACACTCATTGGCCACTTTATTAGTTACATGTTGCTAGTACTGGGTTGGACCCCCTTTCATTTTCAGAACTGCCTTAATATTTCAAGGCATACATTCAACAAGGTGCTAGAAACATTCCTCAGTGATTTAGGTCCATATTGACATATGATCTGTTCCACCACAACCAAAAAGGTGCTCTACCGGACTGAGATCTGGTGACGACGGAGGTCACTTGAGTACAGTGAACTCACTGTCATGTTCAAGAAACCAGTTTGAGATTATTTTAGCTTTGTGACATGGCATGTTATTCCGCTGGAAGCAGCCATCAGAAGATGCGGTCATAAAGGAATGGATATGGTTAGCAGTAATACTCAGGTAGACTGTGGCATTTAAATGATGCTCAGTTGGTACTAAGGGGCTCGGAAATATGCCAAGAAAATCCCCTACATCATTACACCACCACCAGGTCGAGCCCTTCATACAAGGCAGGATGGAGCCAAGCTTTCATTTTTTTTTTTTAAATGCCAAATTCTCATTCTACCATCCAAATGACTCAGCAGAATTGAGACTCAGATAAGGCAACATTTTTTCCAGTCTTCGATTGTCCAATTTTGGTGAGCCAGTGTAAAATTTACCCTCAGTTTCCTGTTCTTAGCTAACATGAGTGGCACCTGGTGTTATAGTCCATCTCCTTTAAGGCTGCTGTTGATGCTGTGCATTCAGAGACATTCATCTGCATATAGTGGTAATAACAACAATTTGAATTTCTATACTTTCCTATCAGTTTGAAGCAGTCTGGCTATTCTCCTCTGACCTCTGGCATCAACAAAGTACTTTTGCCCAGAGAACTGACGCTCAGTGGATATTTTCTCTTTTTCAGACCAGTCTTTATAAACCCTAGAGATGGTTGTGTAGGAAAATCTCAGGAGATCAGCATTTTCTGAAATACTCAGACCAGTCCATCTGGAACCAACAACAATGCCACATTCAGAGTCCCTTAAATGATCTTTCTTCCTCATTCTGATGCTCAGTGTCAGCAGGCTGTCTTGACCACGTCTACATGCATAAATGCACTGAGTTGCCACCATGCGACTGCCTTATTAGAGATTTGTGTCAATGACTGGTTTAACAGGTACATATCTTTCTGTAGGCATTGGCAGTCATTTAAAACCTCTCACATTTAAAGAAATATGCTGATGATTTTTTTCATTCGTTTGTTATTTACTTGAATAGCAATTTTTCTGTTCTAGTTGAAAAAAAAAATATCTATGAACATCAAGACTTTCAGAGGTCTAAGTCTCCAGAAGGAAAACAGATGAATCTGACTGTTCTGCTGTTAACGACAACAACAACAGTGATGAGCGATGTATGAAGTGCATTGAAATAGAAATGAAAATTGCTGAGCAATAAGTGCAATTTGTAAAATAGCACAAGAGAAATAATTTCACTGGGACAATTATACCGCCCCAGGCCACAAACTGTAGGAAGACAAAATGCTGAGAAGAAAAAAATATTAAAGTAGTATTAAAGCAGACAGCTCGTGTGTGTGTGTCTCTCTCTCTCACACACGCAGTGTTGCAGCAGACAATGCAGTAGCCATCAGCCTTCCAGTCACTTCAATCAACAAAATAAAACAGAGCATTCATACTGTGCAGATAAACTTGTGTTATACCAACTCAAAACTGGTGATTTTTTATACTTGGAATTACTTTGTTGCATTTTTCATGTTTTATCTTATTCAGTAGGTCGTTTTCATTAATCACATTCACATGTCTTTGCCAGCTAAACAAACTCCTCTCTCTCTTTTTAGCTAAAGCGGCCAAAATGAAACCCTCCATTTCTTTAAAGTGAGAATCAGGTGGGTGTCAGTGCCTACTGTGCATGCTGCTGCCCACTTGCATCCATCCCAAACGGCCTGTGGACACAACTATACCACAGCCAACTCCCTATATCCATCTATCCACCCACTTCACCCATTTCCTTCCTTCCTGTTTTTTAGTTTCCTTCCTTCCTTTCCCTCCCTGTCTCCCCTTTCCCCCTCCCTCCCCCTCAGATTACTGCAGTGTTTACCACAGCTTTAGGAGACTTACCCACCAGGCCACACAAGCGGTTACACTTACATGTTTTTTTTGGGGGGGGGGGGGGCAAAACAAAAAACACAACACCCAAATCCTACTGGGCAAGTTGCCTGCTCATGCACTGGCCGCCTGGCGTAGACGTTGTGTTTCCGTGTAGGTGCATGTTGCGTCAGAAAAGCAGCCTACTGCAACGCTTCTATTAGCACCAAATTATCTTGTTCATGCCTTTGTTCAGTCTATTGTATCTCTTCCTCTGTCTCATTTCAGCCTCCTCCCTTGGTGTGGAGTGTCACCAAGTTCCTTGCAAGACTATACTGTTTAAAATCTCCTCCTCTCCTGGCCAGCTTTCTTCTCCCCTGGCAAACACACACACATGCACAGGCCTACATTGTACTCCCTGCCTCTGCAAAGAGCCAACAGTTTTCTGCTGAGACCGTACTTTTCCTTGGTGGGACATTAATACTGGTAGCTGCCCCATGTGGACACTTGATGGCAGGGAAAGAACAACAGCATTACAACACACTCACACAAAACAGACATGCTCCATTAGTATAACTCCCGCTCTCTCACCATCTCCCTTTCACACAGACACGCAAATGCCATCAGACACAGACAACAGGGAGGCGCCTATGGAATCCGTGGGGTCTTAGTGGTTGATGAGATACATTTAGTATAAGTGGATTAGCCTCAATACAAACCAATCCCCGTTTGTAGGAAGACAAGAGAACGGCAATGAGAGAGAGGCAGACTGAGAAAGAAAGAGGTAACGAGAGAGAGAGTGAGCACAGGAAAGGAGAACAAAGGAAGCCAGGTGTGTGTGAACACCAGAAAGGAGTCTGCAGTGCTAATTTGGCAGATACAAAAAAAAAAAGAAAATCTGAAGCATGGGGAGGTCCTGACATAGTGACATAAGCACCCGTCATCATTACAACATTACGTGCCACGCCATGCATGTACACGTGGGTCTGAACGTCTGCAGGGAGGTGCACGAGTGAAGCAACTAATGAAATTCAGGTGTGGACGATGCAGCAGCGCCAATCAATTAATTGTACAGCGGCTGTCTGCTTGCACCACAGAGGAGCGTTTGAGAGTTATTTAATACAGAGTTCTTAAAACGTGTTAGAGAGATTTCTGATAAGAACTCCCCACGGACACAACGACCCAATAAATGATTTCCTCTGCAGCTGGAATAATGGGACTTCTGTTTCTGCACAGTTTCCAGTAAACAGGATTTTTCTATAAAAAAAAAAATCAGGATATTTTATAACTTCAATATCTGCGGTAAGCCCTAGCAGGTGAAGGTGAGAAAAAAATAAATCTGCGACTGAACTGCTTTTCAACAATACCGATTTTACAGGATTTATACATCGATAAGATGAAGTAACTTGATTTGTCAAGTCTTTAGTTCACTGGATTACCTACAAACAGGAATTTAAATTCATTATTTTATCTATAAACTGCTTCTGAATAGGATTTCCAGAAAGATCAGTGTGCACCAGTAAAATGCTGTTAAAGCAAAGCAAACAGATATTGGTGTCTGTCAGTGTGCATGGTGTTAGCATACCTCTTGCAGACAGCTTCTTAGTGTTGATTATTTTTGCAGCATATTCTTGTCCTGATGACTTCTTTACACACCTACGCACCACTGAAAAAGCTCCCCTAAGAAGAAAGAACACAAACAACCAAAAATCAGTTCCATTTCAGATGCTGCCTCTCTGTCACACACATACACGAAGTGTGACATTTGAAGCTGCATCTACATACGTGGCAGTGGTTTGTTCGTGAATACTAACAATCTCACCCTTTCCCCACTTCTGTCTCTCTCTCACACACTCACACACACAGGAGTTTTTAAAATTTTACAGTCGTCACTATAACGGGGGCAGTCAACCTGAAAAGGTGAGACAATCAAGCAAACCAGAAGCAGCAGTCATAACAGGCTTCTCAAGCAGCTACGTAAATGAACGACCAAGTGCTCTTTCTAATCTTTGATATGCACACAACACAATGCAACCTACTCCCCCCAAAAGGAAATTCAATTTGCAACAGGCAGCACAGAGACTTTCACACAACAATCGTCAACATTTATTACATTCACACTTACAAATGTGCTCAAACATAAAAGGAAGTGCACACTACAAGACGCCTGCCACTTTGAGGAGTTTCATATTGACCTAGATGAATGCTCTCGCAGCAGCACTGACTGTATGATTCTGAGTGTTACACAAGATGTAATTACACTTGATTTTTGCAGCCTCTGGACAAACCTGCAGTTTCTAGCCCTCAAGAGCTTCTCTAAAAGAAAAGGAGGGCTGCTTTTTTTTTTTTTTTTTNGCTGTGGATGACATATGGAGGTCTGCTCCGTTCTGCAGCACTCTGCTCCTAGTCTCAATTATTCACAGCAAATGAGTGGCAACAGGTGACACAAGCACAAGTCAGTGACTTGACATTAACAAGCTATGACGAAGCAAAATTCATTAGCAAACAGATGCAGAAAGACTATCGGAGGTAAGTGGTCAGTCTGGAGAAGGATGAGAGGCAGGGGAGGCAAGATCTTTAGGTGTGTTCATGTATGCCAGTGGACTGGCTGTGCAATCAGTGCCATCGATTACTGTCAATTACAAGGGACAGAGTGGAAGTGGCAGCTAAAATTAAGGGCAGTGTATCTTTATAGGGCCAGTGTCGCCCTGCTGCTGATTTGAGAGATAAAAGCCTTCCCCGGCCAAGAACAGCAGATGCTGCTGCTGAAGCAGAGACGGTAGCACTCCGGTTTTTCTGCCGTCATCAAAATACCGAGAAAATACGTCATGCCTCTTACACGGTAAACGTCAAATTCCCCTTGTAACCACCAGACATCGCCAATTACCTCTGTTAAACAGCCATATCAACAATTCATTTATTGGTAACACGATGGAGGGGGCAGCTGATACGCGGAGCTTATGGTATTACAGTGCAAACATAAAGCGTCACAGCCTGGACTGAATAACTTCCTCATTAAGTGATCCAGAGATACGTAGCGTTACTCAACACAGTAACACAAATCATCTGCAGCTGCTCGGAGGAGGAG